>ML663448.1:1922689-1936430 GCA_007570785.1 Antilocapra americana | reverse complement strand
GTGTGTGTGTGTGTGTGTGTGTGTGTGTGTGTGTGTGTGTGTGTGTGCTCAGTCATGTCCAACTCTTTGCCACCCCACAGAACCAGGCTCCTCTGTCCATGGGATTCTCCAGGCAAGAATACAGGAGTGGATTGCCATGCCCTCCTCCAGGGGATCTTCCAACCCCAGGGATGGAACCCACCTCTCTAGTGTCTCCCGCATTGGCAGGTGATTCTTTACCACTGCACTACCTGGGAGGCCCCTACCTTCTATTGATTTACCTTTTTCTGGACATTTCATATAAACAGAATTATATAATAAAATGTGGCCTCTTATGTCTGGCTTCTCTTAAAATAATGTTTGGGGTTTATCCATGTTTTAGGGCTTCCCTGATAGCTCAGTTAGTAAAGAATCTGCCTGCAATGCAGGAGACCCTGGTTCAATTTCTGGGCTGGGAAGATCCTCTGGAAATGGGATAGGCTACGCACTGCAATATTCCTGGGCTTCCCTGGTGGCTCAGCTGGTAAAGAATCTGCCTACAATGCCAGAGACCTGGGTTCAATCAATGAGTTGGGAAGATCCCCTGGAGAAGGGAAAGGCTACCCACTCCAGTATTCTGGCCTGGAGGATTACATGGACTATATAGTACATGGTGTCGCAAGGAGTTGGACACGACAGAGCGACTTTCATTCACTTATGTGTTAGCATGTGTCAGTTTGTTCCATTTTAATTGTTGAATAGTATGCCATAGTGTTAAAATACCTCATTTACCTATTCCCCAGTTTGCGAACACTTGGGTTGCTTCCACTATTGTGCAACTCAATTTTGCAGCAGTTTGGTAACATATGGTCCATGTTCGAGGTCTTCTCTTGAACGCCAACTTTGGAAATGGCTAAGTGTGCCTGTAGAACACCAAACCTGACGTCGTGGCTCTTTCTGCTATCTCTGACTCTCCTCAACCCCCAATCCAATGGGTTACAAGAAAGCCAGCTTTTAAGGATCATAAAGGCCATTATATAACTATCATCTCAGTTCTTCAAGATCATGGCTATTTGAGGAGGCCTTACAAATAGCAGTGAAAAGAAGAGAAGCGAAAAGCAAAGGAGAAAAGGAAAGATACTCCCATCTGAATGCAGAGTTCCAAAGAATAGCAGAGAGAGATAAGAAAGCATTCCTCAGCAATCCACGAAAAGAAATAGAGGAAAACAATAGAATGGGAAGGACTAGAGATCTCTTCAAGAAAATTAGAGATACCAAGGGAACATTTCATGCAAAGATGGGCTTGATAAAGGACAGAAATGGTATGGACCTAAAAGAAGCAGAAGATATTAAGAAGAGGTGGCAAGAATACACTGAAGAACTATACAAAAAAGATCTTCACGACCCAGATAATCATGATGGTGTCATCACTCACCTAGAGCCAGACATCCTGGAATGTGAAGTCAAGTGAGCCTTAAGAAGCATCACTACAAACAAAGCTAGTGGAGGTGATGGAATTCCAGTTGAGCTACTTCAAATCCTGAAAGATGATGCTGTGAAAGTGCTGCACTCAATATGCCAGCAAATTTGGAAAACTCAGCTGTGGCCACAGGACCGGAAAAGGTCAGTTTTCATTCCAGTCCCAAAAAAAGGCAATGCCAAAGAATGTTCAAACTACCACACAATTGCACTCATCTCATGCGCTAGTAAAGTAATGCTCAAAATTCTCCAAGCAAGGCTTCAACAGTACGTGAACCAAGAACTTCCAGATGTTCAGTCTGGATTTATAAAAGGCAGAAGAACCAGAAATCAAATTGCCAACATCCGTTGGATCATCAAAAAAGCAAGAGAGTTCCAGAAAAAACATCTACTTCTGCTTCATTGACTATGCCAAAGTCTTTGACTGTGTGGATCACAATAAACTGTGGAAAATTCTGAAAGAGATGGGAATACCAGACCACCTGACCTGCCTCTTGAGAAACCTGTATGCAGATCAGGAGGCAACAGTTAGAACTGGACATGGAACAACAGACTGGTTCCAAATAGGAAAAGGAGTATGTCAAGGCTGTATATTATCACCCTACTTATTTAACTTATATACAGAGTACATCATGAGAAACTCTGGGCTTTAAGAACCACAAGCTGCAATCAAGATTTCCAGGAGAGATATCAATAACCTCAGATATGCAGACACCACCACCCTTATGGCAGAAAGTGAAGAGGAACTAAAAAGCCTCTTGCTCAAAGTGAAAAAGGAGAGTGAAAAAAATGGCTTAAAGCTAAGCATTCAGAAAACTCAGATCATGGCATCTGGTCCCATCACTTCATGGCAAATAGATGGGGAAACACTGGAAACAGTGTCAGACTTTATCATTTGGGGCTCCAAAATCACTGCAGATGGTGACTGCAGCCATGAAATTAAAAGACACTTACTCCTTGGAATGAAAGTTATGGCCAACCTAGATAGCATATTGAAAAGTAGAGACATTACTTTGCCAACAAAGGTTCGTCTAGTCAAGGCTATGGTTTTCCCAGTAGTCATGTGTGGATGTGAGAGTTGGATGGTGAAGAAAGTTGAGTGCTGAAGAATTGATGCTTTTGAACTGTGGTGTTGGAGAAGACTCTTGAGAGTCCCTTGAACTGTGAGGAGATCCAACCAGTCCATCCTAAAGGAGATCAGTCCTGGTGTTCATTGGAAGGACTGATGTTGAAGCTGAAACTCTAATACTTTGGCCACCTCATGAGAAGAGTTGACTCATTGGAAAAGACCCTTATGCTGGGAAAGATTGGAGGCAGGAGGAAGGGGACAACAGAGGATGAAATGGCTGGATGGCATCACCGACTCAATGGACATGGGTTTGGGTAGACCCCAGGAGCTGGTGATGGACAGGGAGGCCTGGCATGCTGCAATTCATAAGGTCGCAAAGAGTCAGACACAACTGAGTAACTGAACTGGACTGAACTGGTTCTTCATAATTGAATAGGGTCATTTAAGGCATTTCTCTAGCCTCTAAGACTGTGGTTATGATCACGCATCTCAATTTTACTACAAGGCATTGAATTGTGCACTTAACATGGGTAAATTTTACATTATATAGATTATCTCAGCAAATTCAAAAGTGAAGGCTAGGGATGCCAGAGAACAAAACTAGGGTTTAGGAACCTAACTAAGGTTTAAGTTGTCAACCTGAACAGACACCCCATCCAAGGCCCACAGACCACCCTGAAAGAGTCAGTCAGGAGTTTGTTAGTTGCTGGGTAATCTTGCTGGCATAAACCAAGTATCTGCTCTGAGCTCTGCACATTCACATGCCAAGCCTTCACTTCTCCCACATTGTCCAAATTCATACAACAGGAATAAAAGGTTAAGAGTACAAGCTCTGAACTCTATCAGAACTACTTTCAAGTTCTATATTTGCTACATTTTGAGCAAAGTAGGTTACCCAAAGTTTAGGGCCAATTTAATGAATAAAAATATATGATAACCAACTATATTTGAATTTTAGATAAATCATTTGCATATGACTGTCACATGCAGTATTTGAGGCATACTTATACTGGACCATACTTAATACATTCTTTTAAAAATGTATTGACATTGCTTTTTGTATATCTGAAATGTAAATATAACAAGGTGCCCTTTATTTTATCCAGCAATACAATGAAACTTGCATACTCCCTTAATAATATGAGATTGCGAGTAAACCAAATTACAGGATTGTGAGATTATATAAACTAGCAAGTGAACTCAAAGAATTAGCCTGTCATATAGTGCTGCTTCTGCCTTGATTAACTCTTTAGATGCTCAGTCATCCCATGAGTGTGCAGCCTCAGCCTGAACAACAGCTGGCTTTGATGGGATGTTAACAAGTCACTCAAGTCTTGGTTAACTTCATCTCCTAATGTATGTAACCCTACCACAAACCACCTGAATACCACAACTAGTCATCCGTAACAGACCAAGTCCTGGGTATTCCCTGAGTGGCTCAGATGGTAAAGAGTCTGCCTATAATGAGGAAGGCCCAGGTTTGATCCCTGGGTTGGGAAGATCCCCTGGAGAAGAGAATGGCTACCTACTCCAGTACTCCTCCCTGGGAAATCTCATGAACAGAGGAGCCTGGCAGGCTACAGTCCATGGGGTCACAAAGAATCATACACCACTGAAGTGACTAACATTTTCACAGTTCCTATCAAGACACAGGATCTAGTCTGATATGGGGGGAGAAAAGAACTATTGAGAAACACAGAAGATGAATACAAAACCATGGAAGATGAATTCAGAAAGACAGGTAAATACATGGATAACAGCATAGAAAAATGAAAGAAGCAGTCCTTAGATACAGAATACAGTTCTAAAACCAGAATCCTCATCTGTCATCTTTGAGGCCACCTCCCTGTTATACTTCCACTATTCTGTAATGCCTTCCCTTCATGGTGACACTAGCCTAAATTAAACCCATATATGCCAGGTTTTAGCCACTGTAACTGAACCATCACTCCTAGGCAGTGGAATAGCAACAATTCAAGGCTATATTTACCTGTCTGGACAGGAAAAGCTTCAGTCAAGGCATCAGATCTTTCAATAAGTTTTATAACTTTCTGATTCTAAAAGCAATTTAAAAAATACAGTAAATGGAGATGACAAAACAGAGGACCCCAATCCTACTACCCAATAACAACCTCTAAGAGAGAAAACAAAACGCTCCATGGGGTTTTATACAACTAAGGTTAGGCTCTACTTTTCTGTCTTCCTTTTTTATAATAACATGATTATTTTCCCAAATATTTTCAAAATATGACTCTTAATGTGTACCCAACACTCCATAGAATACTATAGGACAATTGTTCTATTTGTTTTTTGCTCACTTCTCATTATTATCTATAATAATAAAGCCAATCATGTACAGATACTTTCATTGGCATTAATAGAATTCCCTTTATAACAAGTTCCTGGGAAGGGAGTAGATAGGATGGCTGGCAGATTTCTTTCTAGGTACATTCTACTAATTTACATTCCCAGTAGTACTCAGAAAACACAGAAGGCATATATTCTAGGTCCTACACTCCCTACCATAAGACTTATTCAAATTTTAAGGGGAAAATAGTTTATGGTTATTTTGAAAGTATAAGATAACTGATTGCTCTTTACCCTTGCCCCCAGAATAGCCTTTAGACTAGCTGAGAGAAGGGACCACTATGACTTGAAAAGCATGAGGCAAATGTCTGCTCTCCATCATCTGATGGCCTACAGAATCCTGTGAACATCAAATAAAACTTAGGTAAATTTATCATTGGACTTACTCTCTGAAGTTCAAAGTATACATATCAGTAGGAGTCTGAAAGTATGGCCAACTATGTGCTCAGATACTGGAGCTCCAAGAATATATCACCAGATGGCCCACTCCCACTGGGCTCTGTCCATTGGAGGATGGGGTATAGGTAAACCTGAGCAGCATGGAGATCAAAAAGTTTAAAGCCTGAGAGGCTTAGAGAATGAAAAGAGTCAAAACCCATAGTTTGGTCATAGAAGAAACTAGTTTGGGGGAGGAAGCATTTTGGGAGTTTTGTTGGTTTGGAGTGGCAAAACAGCAGGCATATTTCAGTCTCTGACTAATTTATTGTATATGACCAACCAAGCTACAGACAGATGTAGATTTGTTTGAAGGACAAGATAAAGAATCTTCTAGAATGACAAGGAACAGGTGATTTTACTTAGTGAAGACTTGTTTAAAAAGCCTTAAGAACCAAAAAAAATTTTAAGGGATGAAACATGGGTCCTAAAAATTAGAGGAGGCCTTGGAACAGGATAAAGTAAACCCTTTGTTAGAAAGTATAATCAATTACTTAGATGATGTCTGAGCTTTTACAATAAGGGATACAGAAGCTCAGAAGTCTAAGGAAGATGGTAAATACTGAAAAACACCTTATGATTGATCCGAATGCCTTGGGGAAGCATGTAGCTATGACATATAGTCATATAGTACTCTCCAGTAAGGCTGGCTTAAGGTGACCAGAAGACTTTTAAAATCAGCTACACAATTCCATACAGCACCTGACATCCAGTTATGTGACATCAAGATAGAACATACAGATCCTGGTGGCCCTAGCCAGCTAGCAGTTCTGCATGATGGAGAAGAGTTTTAGGTACATTCTAAACTTAGGGTTCTGGCCTCTACCATTCTGAAGTATACAGCCCATTTTTTAATGGAGATTTTTTTTAAAAAAACTTCTCTGTACGTTGTAAATTGAGTGTCAAGAGTTGTAAAAAGTATGATCTCTTGGCCAATGATTTAAGAAATGTATAATATGACCCACTTATGCTGACATATGTGGGTTTTAGTGTTAAGAATTCATAAGGGCAAGTAGGTGTGTGTGTTAGTCACTCAGTCATGTACAACTCTTTGCAACTGTGGACTGTGGCCCACTAGCTCCTCTGTCCATGAAATTCTCCAGGCCAGAATACTGCAGTGGGTAGCCATGCCCTTCTCCGGGGACTCCTCCCAACCCAGGGACCAAACCTGGGTCTCCTGCATTGCAGGTAGCTTCTTTACTAAGTCACAAAAGAAGCCAAGGATAAGTAGGGAAGGGTTCAAATCTTGAGCCAGTAACTTTTGAAGAGTTATTGGACTTTAACATGTCTCTGCTGCATATTCTGGAGATTTCCATATTATTTAACAACATTTAACAGAAATGTGAAAATGATTCATCTTTTTTCCCTTTTCAGGCTACAGGGTCCTAAGCAGCACAGACAGGGCAACAGGAGTAGCGAGGGTATCATTTGCCTTTTAATCTATCTTTCATCCAGTTGAAGTTTGTATTTTGCTTTCTCCTTACCCCTTACCTCCCTCTTTTGCTTTTAGTGTTTTGCAATAATGAATCAACATTATTGCCAGAGAAAAGCAGCAATGCCTACAATTTAGACTCACAGTCATTCACCAGATTTACTTATTGTTGTTCAGTGGTGTTCACTCTTCACTTTCCTAGGCTTGAGATAGTGTCACAGATTTGTATTAATACCATATGCCATTAGTATCCGTGGGTTACATTATTTCATTTTAATATAACTGCTAGCAGAAAAAGCAGGAGCCAAAGAGTACCCAATATAGAATATACATATGTAGATCCATTTCTGCACCAAGCTTGGAGCAGAACCCTGAGTTCTATTTTAATGTTCATTAAAATCTGTTGTTGGATCATTATCTGTTGCTTAAGACATAAGTAAAGCCAAGTTGGGAAACTGGATCAAAAACCTCTGAAACAATAGCAATTTCACAGTGATAAATGGTTATCAGTAGTCAATAAACTGAATGTTTAATTCCTTGCTCAATTTGTCATAGTGTAGAAGTGATAAGGGCTTCCCAGAGGCTCAGTGGTAAGGAATCCACCTGGAATGTAGGAGACATAGGAGATGTGGTTTCGATCCCTGGGTCATGCAGATACCCTGGAATAGGAAGTGGCAGCATATTGTGGTATTCTTGCTGGAGAATTCCCAGGGACAGAGGAGCTTGGCGAGCTACAGTCCATGGGTCACAAAGAGTTGGACATGACTGAGCATGTATGCACACACTACGAAGTCAAAATTAGGTCTTTACAGGCCAAATTCAACCTAAATAGGTATTAAAAACATTTGACAACTTTTCAAAATGCTTGTTACATCACACTAGGGTATCGGTGAGGGATATCCTAGTTTTGACTTCTGAAAACCTGTTAGCTCCAGGCTACCCTCTTCTGGGCCACCAGTCTGCTGGGCCTCCTGGCTGCTGCACTCTCTCAACAGAGCACATGCGCTCACACTGACTGACCACAGTCTTCACTCTCCAACCATCACTCCTGTCCTATTGCCCTTATTTATGTATCACTTGATCACCAATGTAGGTATCTGAAGTAGCTACTCACTGTCCTAGGCCGACAGGGCCGCAAGCTTCCTGCTTCTCCAATACAAGGGGAGTTTTAGCCCTTAAGAGCCCCTACCAAGACAATGGGGCTAGATGACATCTTAAGCCTAAGATTTACAAAGTACCAGTCAATAGATCATCCTGCACTCCACCTACCTGTCTGGCTGAGACAAGAAATCAAACTCCCCAGTTTACAGCAAGAAGTACAGAGAAAAAAAGAAGGGGCCAGAAAGGAGAGGAAACCAGCCCAAGGTCACACAGTTACTCAACAGGCTGTTTTGGTCTAGGATCTAGGTTTATGACTTTGGGAATCTACTCAGAGGGCCATGAGCCAGTGAGCAATCTTCCCAAAATGTATTAGAATGGTTGCTCAGAGGATTCATGCTTATATTTAGGAGAACATTTGCCCCACCATGGAGTATTTTGCAGCATTCAGTCCCATCTCACTGGGGAGCTCCCACTGGGGTACAACAGGTTATACAGCAAGGTGAAGAAACCAGTTGGGGGAAAAACATATAAGAGACTGAAGTTTGATACTTGCCAGTTTTGTTTTTATTTTTTACTTTCAGTTCCAACAAATGGATTCAAGATGTGAGCAACAAATCAATCAAACATCTGGTGGTTAGGTTGTCTACTGATGCTTTCACCTAGCCCCCGGGATGTTAAAAGAAGAGACTCCTAAGGTTGGACATAAAGAAGCCTCTTTATTTTCCATGATCAAAATTGCCTTTATCCAGAAAGACATCTAAGCCATGAGACCTGCAGAGTAAGGGATAAATCCAGTCTAGGCTGACAGCAGGGTCACCTCGGCCATTTCTTCCTATATCTTACAGAAGATACGTAAGGGAAAAGGAAAGGCAACAATCTTAATTGATGGGGTGCCACTAAACATGAGAGGATAATCACACTACAGCAAATGATGTAGTGGAAGCGGCCTACTGCTCTGTTACTCCAACTTTGTCCACAGGCCAACATTAGTATTACCTGGGAACTTGCTGGAAATCCAAATTTTCAGACCCTACCCCAGATCCACAAAGAGGATGGGGTCTTGGAGTTAAGTTCAAAGAGCCCTTCACATGATACTTATGCATAACCTGAAGAATTATCAGCACTAACCAAACATCTCAATAGCAGGCACAGTAAAATACACAGGACTCCAGGACACTTGGAAGACCCCCCATCTAGTCTCTGGGTGACATCTGGTCTTCTATCTGCACAGGGTTCTGGTACTCACACAAGCAAGGCAAGTTCACTGGCAAAACAGATCCAATAAAGGAAGACCCTGCTCATGAAAAAGGATGTTATATATCTAAGAATTGTTTAAAAAAAAAACACTCAACATTTCAGTCTCCTTTCAAACTGAAACCTTCACCTGGAGGATCTCAGCTTAAAAAAGACATTAACAGTCCCTTTCAGCCCAGTTGCTACCAAACTCTTGAGATTTTGTAACAGGTCCTTCTAAGGTTTAAGAGCACGGATGAGACTCAACTTTGACTCAGCCTTAGTGTATCTCCTTCATCACCATAGTTCAAGCTCATTGACTGCCTAAAGACCTGAGTTTAGATGGTAGGCTGCACTTGGATTTTTACGTAAGTTTCTAAGTAGCCATACTTAGAAAGGCTACATACAATCATGAAAATACTAATTAACAGAGAACTCCTGGTAAAGTCTCTATTATATGAGGGACACCTAAAGAATTTGAATTGCCATTATCTGCAGGGGTATCTAATTTTAATTCTTCTATTTACAAGAGATTGAGGTGCACAACAATATGCCTACTTGCCAAAAGACAGACCTCAACAGCAGCCTAAGTGTAGAATCTAGCCTTCCTGACCACCAGCGGCCCCACACTTCTAAGTGACTTTTTTAGCGCAGACAATCTGTATGGCAATTATAATAACTTCCTATAATAAATTTAACTGTCAACACCTGTGATCAGGAAGATTATCACCTTCCCTGATAGCTCAGTTGGTAAAGAATCCACCTGCAATGCAGGAGACCCTGGTTTGATTCCTGGGTCAGGAAGATCTGCCTGAGAAGGAATAGGCTACCCACTCCAGTATACTTGGGCTTCTCTTGTGGATCAGCAGGTAAAGAATCTGCACATAATGCAGGAGACTTGGGTTCGATCCCTGGGTTAGAAAGATCCCCCGGAGAAGGGAAAGGTTATCCACTCCAGTATTCTGGCCTGAAGAATTCCATGGACTCCATAGTCCATAGGAGTTGCAAAGAGTCGGACATGACTGAACAACTTTCACTTCCACTTTATTTCACATCCTAAAAGATGATGCTGTGGAAGTGCTACACTCAACATCCCAGCAAATTTAGAAAACTCAGCAGTGGCTATAGGACTGGAAAAAGTCAATTTTCATTTCATTTCCAAAGAAAGGCAGTGCCAAAGAATGTTCAAACTACCACACAAGTGCACTCATTTCACATGCTAGCAAGTACTGCTCAAAATTCTCCAAGCTGTGCTTCAACAGTATGTGAACTGAGAACTTCCAGATGTTCAGGCTGGGTTTTGAAAAGGCAGAGGAACCAGAGATCAAATTGTCAACACCTGTTGGATCATAGAAAAAGCAAGAGAATTCCAGAAGAACATCTGCTTAATTGACTACACTAAAGCCTTTGACTGTCTGGATCACAACAAACTGTGGGAAATACTTTAAAACATGGGAATACCAGACCACCCTACCTGCCTCCTGAGAAACCTGTATACAGGTCAAGAGGCAACAGTTAGGACCAAACAGAGAACAACAGACTGGTTCCAAATAGGGAAAGGAGTACATCAAGGCTGTATATTGTCACCCTGCCTATTTAACTTATATGCAGAGTACATCATGAGAAATGCTGGGCTGGATGAAGCACAAGCTGGAATCAAGATTGTTGGGAGAAATATTAATAACCTCAGATATGCAGATGACATTACCCTTATGGCAGAAAGCAAAGAGGAACTTAAGAGTCTCTTGATGAAGGCAAAAGAGGAGAGTGAAAAAGCTGGCTTAAAACATTCAGAAAACTAAGATCATGGCATCTGGTCCCATCACTTCATGGCAAGTAGATGGGGAAATGGTGGAAACAGTGAGAGACTATTTTTTGGGGACTCCAAAATCACTGCAGAAGTTGACAGCAGCCATGAAATTAAAAGACGCTTGCTCACTGGAAGAAAAGTTATGACCAACCTAGACAGCATATTAGAAAGCAGAAACGTTACTTTGCCAACAAAGGTCCATACAGTCAATGCTGTGGTTTTTCCATAGTCACGTATGGATGTGAGATTTGGACCATAACACAGGCTGAGTGTCGAAGAATTGATGCTTTTGAACTGTGGTGTTCGAGAAGACTCTTGAGAGTCCCTTGGACTGCAAGGAGATCACACCAGTCAATCCTAAAGGAAATCAGTCCTGAATATTCATTGGAAGGACTGATGCTGAAACTAAAACTCCAATACTTTGGCCACCTAATGTGAAGAGTTGACCCATCAGAAAAGACCCTGTTGCTGAGAAAGATGGAAAGTAGGAGGAGAAGGGGACAACAGAGGACGAAATGGTTGGATGGCATCACCGAGTCAATGGACATGAGTTTGTGCAAGCTCTGGGAGCTGGTGAAGGACAGAGAAGCCTGGCGAGCTGCAGTCTATGGAGTCTCAAAGAGTCAGACACGACTGAGAAACAACAGCACCTGTGATTTGAGTGTGCATGCTCCATCCTGCCCAGATACTGGCCAACCATGAAATGTAATACATTAAATACCCAACCCTCCAACCAATCAGATGTAAATTAGCCTCGTTGCTTTAACCACGGGAATTCAAAGAACCTAAACAGCCCTGAAGTCTATGTTCCTCTAATTTTAATAAACATAATAGCAACTACCATTTGATTAAGCATTTCTTATTTGAAACCTATACCAGCAGTTCCCAACCTTTTTGGCACCACGGACCAGTTTCTCGGAAGACAATTTTTCAACAAACCTGGGTGGGGGATGGTTGGGATGATTCAAGTGCATTACATTTCTTGTCCATTTTGTTTCTATTATTGTTACATCAGCTCCACCTCAGATCATCAGGCATTAGATCCCAGAGGTTGAGGACCCATGCTCCCTGTGATCCTTGACATGCAGTTTCATTTGACAAGGAAGACCATCTGAGGTTAATTAAGTCACATGGTGAGAAGAGACAGGCCTGTGATCCTAACTCAGGCTGGATTCTAGAGTCCATGTTCCTTCTACTGCACTGCTTAGGAATAAAGGCCTTTCCATCTGGGTTTCTAAGTTGCTGTTCAACTTTCCTCCCTTTGGGGCTGGAGCCCTCATCTTGAACTGAGGCCCTGACATCAGGTGTGTCTTCACAGCGCTCACCCCGCAGTAGTTCTACCTGACTTCTGTCCTTTGAGTCACTGTCTGGAGTCTGGCTCCTAGAAGGAAAGGCATCTGGCAATAAGGCCAGTCACTTGTCACTGTGCAGACCACAACTGCTGGCCCCACTCACTACACAAGCTCTGAGGCAGAGTGAGTTCACCTAGCCTGATCCCCTTTCAACACTTTGCCAGTGGTTACCTACCATGGGCCAGCATTTCATTAAGTACCTGAAATGTAACATTATGGTACTCATTCACCCTGGACTTGTAACCAGCCTCTAATCCAAGCCCACATAAGATCCTGGACAAAAAAGCATGCTGAAAAACAAAGATCAGATTTGTATGGCCAGAGGAGAGGGAGTTTGGGAGAGGCAAGATTAGATGAAGGTGGTCAAAAGGCACCAACTCCCAGTTATCAGACAACTAGGTACTAAGGATGCAGTGGACAACATGATAAATACAATTAACACTGTTGTATGTCATATGAGAGTTGTTAAGACAATAAATCCTAAGTGTTCTCATCACAAGGAAAAATTTTATTCTATTTCTTTACGTTTGTATCTAGACACATTAATGGCTGTTCATTAAACTTACTGTGGTAAGCATTTCATGATGTAGGTAGGTCAAATTCTGCAGTACATCTTAAACTTATATAGTGCTGTATGTCAACTATATTTCAATACAACTGGGAAAACATATTCAAGAATTATTCCTTTGGTAGGCTGACATAATTGAAAAGATTTTGCCAAAGAGACAGCCCAAGAAACAACAAATCTCATACACAGTAAGTTTCTGGGTTCCTACAGCATCATGGGTTGTTCATTTTTCATACTGCTAGAGGGAAACAACCAGTATGGGATTGTAGTTATTACATCAGTAGTGATAAGAAGCTGGAAAATAGTGACATGCTAAGATTGTGAGTCATGTTTAGTCAAGTGGTAGCAGTTCATCCTATAGAAGCTGTACCATAGATCATTTCTTTCCTATGTGCATAGGTAATCACCTGTGGTTCTTGTTAAAAATGTGAATTTTATTCTTTTACAAGTGGCTGTCCAGTTTTCCCAGCACCACTTGTTAAAGAGGTTGTCTTATCTCCATTGCATATTCTTGCCTCCTTTGTCAAAGATAAGGTGTCCATAGATGTGTGGATTTATCTCTGGGCTTTCTATTCTGTTCCACTGATCTATATTTCTGTCTTTGTGCCAGTACCATATTGTCTTAATGACTGTGGATTTGTAGTATAGCCTAAAGTCAGGTAGGTTGATTCCTCCAGTTCCATTACTTCTTTCAAGATTGCTTTGGCTATACGAGGTTTTTTGTATTTCCATACAAATTGAGAAATTATTTGTTCTAATTCTTTGAAAAAGACCTCTGGTAGCTTGATAGGAAATGCATTGAATCTATAGATTGCTTTGGGTAGTATACTCATTTTCACTATATTGATTCTTCTAATCCACAAACACGGCATATTTCTCCATCTGTTTGTGTCCTCTTTGATTTCTTTCATCAGTGTTCTATAGTTTTCTATATACA
>ML663448.1:1910413-1922589 GCA_007570785.1 Antilocapra americana | reverse complement strand
GGGATTTCTGTGTGTTGATTTTGTATCCTGAAACTTTGCTATATTCATTGATTAGCTCTAGTAATTTTCTGGTAGAGTATTTAGTGTTTTCTATGTAGAGGATCATGTCATCTGCAAACAGAGAAAGTTTTACTTCTTCTTTTCCAATCTGGATTCCTTTAATTTCTTTATCTGCTCTGATTGCTGTGGCCAAGACTTCCAAAACTATGTTGAATAGTAGTGGTGAGAGTGGGCACCCTTGTCTTGTTCCTGACTTCAGGGGGAATGCTTTCAGTTTTTCACCATTGAGGATAATGTTTGCTGTGGGTTTGTCATATATAGCTTTTATTATGTTAAGGAATGTTCCTTCTATTCCTGCTTTTTGGAGGGTTTTTATCATAAATGGATGTTGAATTTTGTCAAAGGCTTTCTCTGCATCTATTGAGATAATCATGTGATTTTTATTTTTCAATTTGTTAATGTGGTGTATTACATTGATTGATTTGCGAATATTGAAGAATCCTTGCATCCCTGGGATAAAGCCTACTTGATCATGATGTATGCTTTTTTTTAAAGTGTAGTTGGATTCTATTTGCTATAATTTTGTTAAGGATTTTTGCATCTAAGTTCATCAGTGATATAGGCCTGTAGTTTTCTTTTTTTGTGTCATCTTTGCCGGGTTTTGGAATTAGGGTGATGGTGGCCTCATAGAATGAGTTTGGAAGTTTACCTTCGTCTGCAATTTTCTGGAAGAGTTTGAGTAGAATAGGTGTTAGCTCTTCTCTAAATTTTTGGTAGAATTCAGCTGTGAAGCCATCTGGTCCTGGGCTTTTGTTTTTTGGAAGATTTCTGATTACGGTTTCAATTTCCGTGCTTGTGATGGGTCTATTAATATTATCTATCTCTTCCTGGTTTAGTCTTGGAAGGTTGTACTTTTGTAGGAATTTGTCCATTTCATCCAAGTTGTCCAGTTTATTTGCATATAGTTGCTGATGATACTGTCTTATGATCCTTTGTATTTCTGTGTTTTCTGTTGTGACCTCTCCGTTTTCATTTCTAATTCTGTTGATTTGGTTCTTCTCCCTTTGTTTCTTGATGAGTCTGGCTAATGGTTTGTCAATTTTATTTATCTTCTCAAAGAACCAGCTTTTAGGCACAACACTCTCTGCCATAACCCAAAGCGGGATACTCCATGACCCACCTCCAAGAATATTGGAAATAAAAGCACGAATAAACAAATGGGACCTAATTAAAATTAAAAGCTTTTGCACAACAAAGGAAACTATAAGCAAGGTGAAAAGACAGCCTTCAGAATGGGAGAAAATAATAGCCAATGAAGCAACGGACAAACAATTAATCTCAAAAATATACAAGCAACTCCTGCAGCTCCATTCTAGAAAAATAAACAACCCAATCAAAAAGTGGGCCAAAGAACTTAACAGACGTTTCTCCAAAGACGACATAAAAATGGCTAACAAACACATGAAAAGATGTTCAACATCACTCATTATCAGGGAAATGCAAATCAAAACCACAATGAGGTATCACTTTACACCAGTCAGAATGGCTGTAATCCAAAAATCTACAAGCAATAAATGCTGGAGAGGATGTGGAGAAAAGGGAACTCTCTTCCACTGTTAGTGGGAATGCAAACTAGTACAGCCACTATGGAAAACAGTGTGGAGGTTCCTTAAAAAGCTGCAAATAGTCCTGCCATATGACCCAGCAATCCCACTGCTGGGCATATACACCGAGGAAACCAGAATTGAAAGAGCCACGTGCACCCCAATGTTCATCGCTGCATTGTTTACAATAGCCAGGACATGGAAGCAACCTAGATGCCCATCAACTGACGAATGGATAAGAAAGCTGTGGTACATATACACAGTGGAATATTACTCAGCATTAAAAAAAAATTCATTTGAATCAGTTCTACTCAGATGGATGAAACTGGAGCCCATTATCCAGAGTGAAGTAAGCCAGAAGCAAAAACAACAATACAGTATATTAACACATATATATGGAATTTAGAAAGACGGTAATGAGAACCCAACATGCGAGACAGCAAAAGGAACACAGATGTATAGAATAGACTCGTGGACTCTGTGGATGAGGGAAAGGGTGGGATGATATGGGAGAATGGCATTGAAACAAGTTAATTATTATATGTCTAATCAATCACCAGCCCAGGATTGATGCTCAGGGCTGGTGCAGCGAGATTTCCCGGGGGAGGGAAGAGGGAGAGCATATGTAAACCCATGGTGATATCATGACATTGTATGGCAAAAATTAAAAAAAAAAAGTGAATTTTACCCCTCTCCTAGGCATATATCCAGAAAATATGAACATTATAGTTCCAAAAGATACATGCACCCCAATATTCATAGCAGAACTATTTACAATCACCATGATTCGTTGAAGCAACCTAAATGCCTATCAACAAACAGGTTTAAGAAGGAAATATCACTCAGTCATAAAGAATGATATAATGCCATCTGCAGGTCCATGGATGGACCTGGAGCTTATCATACTAAGTGAAGTAAGCCTGACAGAGAAAGACAAAAACTATATGATACCACTCATTTGTACAATCCAAAAAGTACAAGTTAACCTATAAACAGAACAGAAACAGACACACAGAGAAAACAAACTTATGGTTATCAAAGAGGAAAGTCAGGGAGAGGGAGGGAATAATTAAGGCTAGGGAAATACAAGCTACTATATATAAGATAGATTAGCAATAAAGATTTAGTGCATAGTATAGAGAATTATATTCAATATCTTATAATAACCTATAATGGGAAAGGATCTGAAAAAGAATATATGTAAAATTGAATCACTTTGCCTTACACCTGAAGCACAATATGATAAATCAACTATACTTTAATAAAAAACTAAAATGTGGACTTTAATGTGCTAAGTCTGACTGGTGCATTTCTAACCAGTTCCTCTAATGTGCTAATACAGGTGACCCTCAGACTGTGCTTTGAATAGCAAGCCTGTAGACCTCACTGACACAAGTTTAAAAGAGAAAGAAAATATTTTACTTTAAGTTATGTATGTAGATGGCACTAGAATCCTTACAGTCAAGTTGCATGGTCTAATCATAAAAGTAATCATTTATATAGGGGGGAAAAACAAGCCAGCATTGAGTCTCAGGGTGTGAGGGAGGAGGTGGTTCAGGTGTCTGGAAACACAGAGAGAAATAAAAAGGGGGAAAGAAGAAGCAACAATCATATAATAGCAACCAGGTGGTACCCATAAGTAAATATTCAATGTTTAAAAAAGCGAAAAAGGAGGTACTCTTGAAAGTCTGGCAGAGCTATCACTGAGGAACAGTGGATAAGAACCAAGCTTGACATCCCAGCTCATGGGCACAGAGCAGGCAAACCCCAAAGTCTTAACAAACAATAAGAAGAAATCAGCAAAGGTAAACCAACAACCGGAGAAGGCAGTAGCAACCCACTCCAGTACTCTTGCCTGGAAAATCCTATGGCGGAGGAGCCTGGTGGGATGCAGAGAGTTGGACATGACTGAAGCGACTTAGCAGCAGCAGCAGCAGCAGCAAACCGGCAATGCCAGGATAAGCACAGAATCATGAATTGAGACCTAGGCAGCAGAGAGATGCCCATAAGGGGGAAAGAAACTTATCTTCTCCCCTTCAGCTTCCAAAAGAAAGTGAGCCAGGGAAGCCCAAGTCCCCTAGTCCCACAGGAAGCAGTGTGTGCAGTGAAGAGACCAGGAAGGGACAAAGCACAGGAGCCAGCGCACAGAGCAAAGGCCCAAGTCTAGACCCCACCTTGACCTTGGCCTGAAGACCCATAACGCTGAGCTTATTAAAGGCCTTATATGCCTTCTGGAGCAGGGCTGGTTTAACAAGAGTTAAGTGGATACAGCTGTGAAAACTGCTGACCAGCACTGGGCATGCTAGCAGAGCAGTGAATCTCAGTGTGATCAGTACCACCTGGGAGCGGGTTAGGACAGGACTCAGCCCCACTCCAAAGCTACCCAACAGGAAGCTCTGTGGTTGGAGCCCAGCAGCCTGTGTTTTAACAAGTCCTCTAGGTGATTTTGCTTCCAGTTTGGGAAGCAGAATAGAAGATCTATGGGAAGCCCAAGTGCAACAACAAGGCCAGGTCACAGGGGAAAGTCATTATAAGCAGCCCTAAAGATGGTGCTTTTATAAAGCTGAAGACTAAAGCCAATTTACAGTGAGAAAACTCAGTAGAGAGAATGTGACAGAATAATTAAGAAAACCTGCTCAGAGATCAAGAAAGTTGAGCAGTGAATTTCAATGGTAGTTTTACCAATGTTGAAGAATCATCTAGCCATGTGTATGATACTCATATTTTAATTGTGGTGAGAGAAACGGGGAATGTCAAGACATGTCAACATGTAATATGTGTTTAAAAATATGCTCTTGCTGTATTTTCAAGAGATTCTCCTAAAAGAAGTGCTATTTCATGCCAATGCTTGTGGAGGTGTCTTCTGAGAGGGCAGGAAACAGACTTGAGAAAAACCAACATGGTGATAAAGTGATATATTAAACAAAATAAAAAGAGAAAGAATTTTGTTTTAAATATGAACATTGGCATAAGACAAAGAAAACATGTGGAGGTTTTTTTTTTTTAATTTTCTTTACTTTATTGTGTTGGTTTTGCCATACATTGACATGAAACCGCCATGGGTTTGAATGAATATATGCTCCCCCTTCAGAACCCCCCTCCCTCCTCCCTCCTGATTCCCTCCCCCTGGGTCATCTCGGTGCCCCAGCCGCGAGCATCAACCCTGGGCTGGCGATTGATTTCACATATGATAATTATCATGTTTCAATGCCATTCTCCCATATCATCCCACCCCTGCCCTCTTCCACAGAGTCCATGAGTCTGTTCTATACATCTGCGTTTCTTCTGCTGGGTCACATGCAGGGTTCTCGTTACCATCTTTCTAAATTCCATATATATGCGTTAGTATACTGTATTGTTTTTCCTTCTGGCTTACTTCACTCTGGATAATAGGCTCCAGTTCCGTCCACCTGAGTAGAACTGATTCAAATGAATTTTTTTTAATGCTGAGTAATATTCCATTGTGTATATGTACCACAGCTTTCTTATCCATTCGTCAGTTGATGGGCATCTAGGTTGCTTCCATGTCCTGGCTATTGTAAACAATGCGGCGATGAATAATGGGGTACACGTGTCTCTTTTAATTCTGGTTTCCTCGGTGTGTATGCCCAGCAGTGGGATTGCTGGGTCATGTGGAGGTTTTTTATGATATTGATTGATTCAGAAAATATCTGTTGAACATATACTCTGTTCAAACACTAAGGATGCAAGGCTGAATAAAACTTAATCTCTTTCAAAATACTTTCAGTATGGGGACCACACTGGCGGGGAGGAAAGACTCTGTGCTTCCACTGCAGAGAACACAGTTTTGATCCCTGGTCAGGGAATTAAAACCCCACATGCCACAGAAAGTGAAAGTGTTAGCTGCTCAGTCGAATCTGACTCTGCGACCCCATCAACTCTGTCCAGGCTCCTCTGTCCATGGGATTTCCCAGGCAAGAATACTGGAGTGGGTACCCATCCCCCTCTCCAAGTGGTATTCCCAACCCAGAGTTCGAACCTGGGTCTCCTGCATTACAGGCGGAATCTTTACCATCTGAGCCACCAATGAAGGCCACATGCCACAAGTCATGGATAATAAAAAGAAAAAACCACAAAATATTTGCAGTATGGTGATGAGGGTGGGGTGGAGGAGAAAACAATACATTAACAGTTGATAGAGCTGTAGCAGAGGTTCATCCAAGGAGCTGGGGGAGCATAGAGTTTCTCCACAAAGCATCAAAGAACTCTTTTAAAAAGGGATGATGGCTTAGTTTCACTCTGGAGAACATTCTAGCAGAGGGAATGATGCATGGGAAGATGTGAAGACAGGAAATACCTTCTGGGAAATGATGAAGGCTGAGGATGGCTGGGGAAGAGGACACGAAGCTAGAGAACTGAGCCTAGGTGCCATCTGGGTAATAATGGCCAGCCAGAGAGAACCAGGAAGGGATGAAGCCTTCAGAAAAACCACTCTCTCTCAGTCATATGGTCAATGGATTAGAGGGAGAACTGGAAAGAAGGCTGGCAAGATCAGGAGGAGAAAGAGTCATGATTCAAGTGATGGACTAGGACAGAAATACAGAAATTATGATATTCAAAGGGATCTAACAAAGCTGAGACACACTGATGTGCCAGGATCAATTGGGGGATGGGCCCTAGCAATCTGTAACCCATATTAGAAACAAGCCAGTAATCAATTTCATTATTTTCATGAACTAGAGATGATGCAAGGTGAGCCCTGTAATGATGTCAGTGTAACACTTCAATCTGCTCTCTGGAGTAGAAGAAAGGCTCAAGAAAGCCCACATTAACTGCTGAGCATCTCTGAGTAACACATCAGAGCACACAGCAGTGAAGAACAGGAATGCCTGCCCTCATTCCCGGAGCCCACCAGCTGCTGCCCCGGGGCAGAGAGGGGTGGATCACGTTACATACCTCACAGGCCAGGAATGGAGTCTGCATCACCTGCCGGCCAGCATACCTGAGTTCCAGCACATCACTGATGGAAAGGAAAGGCCGGCAGACCACAATCATCTTCTCTTCCCTCTGACCTCATTGGGAATAGGTCTGGCAGATGTGGAGGAAGGTCACCTTGAGGATCCAGGAGACCAGTTTTCTGGCAGTAGAGGCTTCCCTAAAAGGAATGGCACAAGATAACCTTTTTCTTTCTGCCATTGCAGGATCCCTTCTCCCTTCGTGGGATTAGTATTGAGAGATGAAAGCTATGGGTGACTGCAGCTTGGGAGGGGAGCAGCCTGACCTTGGAAGGTTAAGCAGGCCCAGGGAGGGGTTCTCAGGTAGGGATGTCAGCCTGGGGTATCCCTGTCCTGAGTCTTTGGGAAAAGTAAACATAGGGAGAAGATACAAAGTTATTTAGTGAGATTTCTATATATTCTGGATCAGCTCATCAGTGAGGGATGGAGATGGGCAGATGCACAGAACAGAAGTCTGAACCACAGCAATAAAGGGAGCATACAGCTCAGGGTCCATTGGTCATATATCAGCCCCTCCAGCACAGGACAGACACTTTGACTCTGCTCCCACAGACATGACTACCACTGAGCCAGGTCTAGAGGATGGACAGCTTAATATTGAGGAATATAAAGTTCAAATGCTCAAAATAAAAACAAAAAAGTGCAAGTGTTCAAAAGGCCCTGGAGAGATCTACAATAAAAGTAAATATTTAATAAAGTGAAGTCACTCAGTCGTGTCCAACTCTTTGCGATCCAATGGACTGTAGCCCACCAGGCTCCTCCATCCATGGAATTTTCCAGGCAAGAGTACTGGTGTGGATTGCCATTTCCTTATCCAGGGGATCTTCCTGACCCAGGGATTGAACTCAGGTCTCCTGCATTGCAGGCAGATGCTTTACTATCTGAGCCACCAGGGAATCCCAATATTTAATGTTAAAATATTAAATATTCCTGTGCAGCAGGATTTCAGGTGATTTTTCAATTTTCTTCTCTTTGTTCACTGAAAACTTCTATAAGGAGTAGGATTTCCATTAGTAATAATGGAAATTAAAATTATTTAAAATATTATCATGATGGACAAAGAACCTGATGTTAAACAGTTTATATCACCCCACAAATATAGGATAGGTTTATGAGTACATAAGAAAAAAGCAGATGGAAAGTGATGAATCTATGATAGAAAGTAGAAATTTTAGAATAACGGGTCATAATTGAAAATACCGTCCATTCTGTGTTTCAAAGATATGTAAAGCCAACCCAAATTATACTAAAAAGATTACAACCCACAGCTGAGAATATTCTGAAATGTAAATTTTCACATGTAAAATCTGATATGCAAGAATTTCATTTCAACGCACTGAATTATATCAGCTTCCTTAGGTGTAGAAGATACAATGGAAAATTAGCACTTCAAAACCTAAGAAACATAAGTTCAAAATGGAGAGAATGGAATAATAATGATTAAATAAACTCTGGTCCATCCATACAATGGAATATAACTCCACAATACAAAAGGTACCAACTATACATGTGATACCTTAAATGTATTTAAAGGGTCTTATGCTTAATTGAAAAAAGCCACTCTTAAAAAGTTACATACTGTGTGCTTTCATTTACATAATATTCTCAACATGAAGAAAGTAGAGAGATACAGAGCAGATCAACATTTGCTGGGCATGCAAATATTAAAGGTAGCACAAGGGAGTTACTTTGTGGGGATGGAACGGTTCTGCATCTTGATTGTGATGGCAGCTACATGAACCTACATATGGAATAAATTTGAATAGAACTATGCATGCATACACACATGTGTACAAATGTTAAAAACTGAAAATATGTAGTCTAGTTAACAATTTTGCACCAATGTCTATTTCCTAGTTTGATATTGTACTCCAGCTGTGTAATACGTCACCAATGGGGAAAGCTAAAGGAAGGGTACATGGGATTCTGTACTATTTTTGCAACTTTGTGTGAGTCTATAATTATTTCAAGATAAAAAAAAACTTTAAACATGTGTAAATTGGTATGTGGATACCATACACATATTTTATCTTTCTTATGGGAAATTTCTCATAAGATATTTAATATTAAATTGATACCATATAAGGGTGACCACTGTACTAAATTTAGTATTATAGCATAAGAAATGCTCCTTTAAGAATTGGTATATGAGAGGGACTTCCCTGGTAGCCAGTGGCTGAGACTCTGTACTCCCAATGCAGGACACCTGGGTTTGATCCCTGGTCAGGGAACTAGATCCCACAGACCACAACTAAGAGTTCACATGTCACAACTACAAGATCCTGCATGCTACAGTTAAGACCTGGCACAGCCAAATAAATGAAAATATTAAAAAAAAACAATTGATATGTGACAACAAAGATGGAAAATAGGAACTTGAAGCAAAATGTACCCAGTGAAGAAATGGAATGGCCAAACACAAATAAAACTAGCTATATTCTTTAAAAAAAAAATTAGGATTGGGCCGAGATTAAGAGAGGGCTTAGCTGCTATTTTCAAATGCAGTATTTTTGTTCCCTTTCTAGAAACCAGCTGTAACATTAGGACAGAGCCACTTCTGAACCAGCAGAGTCCAGGCGGCAGGCCCTGCTGTGAAAGCCCCAGGAAAGGTCAGGGCTTCATCCATGTGACACTCCTCCCCATGCAATTCCTAGCTGCTCTGCCGCAGCAAAGGTATCTGTGCTCCTGAAACAACAGGAATGCTGCACAGGCCCCCACCAGCAGAGGCTCAGCGAGCAGGATAAAATTTCAGAGCAGATTTATGGGAAGTTGCTGGTGTTGGGACTAAAAATCTGGTTTAAAATCAAGTCCTGAGGCTTTGGAGTGGGAGCATTGAATTCCAAGACCCTAGAATACCAGAGAACTAACCCTAGGGACTATCAAATAGTGAGAACTCACAAAAAGGAAACCATCTGAACACAACACCTGGAATCATTCAACCACCAGTAGCACCCTATGCATGAAGACGTACCTAAACAACAACAAAAAACAAAAATACCAACCTAATCATCAGCAGACAGGTTAACCACCTCACTCAGCTTTGCCCATCATAGGAAAAACAAACACACAAGCAAACAAACAAAAAACAAACTCAGCACAAACCTCACCCTCTAGAAAAACCACACACACACAAAAAACCCACACACAAAATAAAAAGCTTACAAAAACCACAGGACCAACCTTAGGAGGGCAGAATCCAAAAGGAAGAAAGAATTCAAATTTAAAGCCTGGGAAAAGGAAACCTCAAACACAGTAAGTTTTAAAAAAATTAATAAAGAAAAGGCAGAGAAAGACTAAACAAATAAAGGAACAAATTAGAAACACAGAAGTCCAAATAAATGAAGAGGATATAGGCAACTACTTGAAAAAGAATTCAGAATAATGAAAATAAAAATAATCAAAAACCTTGAAAACATAATGGTGAAAATGCAAAAATCAATTAACAAAGACCTAGAAGAATTAAAGAATAAACATACACAAACAACACAATTACTGAAATTAAAAATACTCTGGAAGGAATCAATAGCAGAATATGTGAAGCAGAAGAACGAATCCATGAGCTGGAAGATAAAATGGTGGAAATAAGTTCTGAAGAGCAGAACAACATAAAAAGAATGAAAAGAGCTGAGGATAGTCTCAGAGACCTCTGGGACAATAGCAAATGCACCAACATTCAAAAACAACAGAATGATCTCTTTTCGTTTCCAAGGCAAACCATTCAATATTGCAGTAATCCAAGTCTATGACCCAACTAATAATGCTGAAGAAACTGAAGTTGAATGGTTCTATGAAGACCTACAACTTTCTAGAGCCAACACACAAAAAAGATGTCCTTTTCATTACTGAGGACTGGAAAGCAAAAGTAGGAAGATAAGAAACATCTGGAGTAACAGGAAAACATGGCCTTGGAGTACAGAATGAAGCAGGGGAAAAGCTAATAGAGTTTTGCCGAGAGAACATGCTGGTCATAGCAAACACCCTCTTCCAACAACACAAGAGAAGACTCTACACATGGACATCACCAGATGGTCAACACCAAAATCAGATTGATTACATTCTTTGTAGCTAAAGAAGGAAAAGCTCCTATATAGTCAGCAAAAACAAGACCGGGAGCTGACTATGGCTCAGATCATGAACTCCTTCTTGCCAAATTCAGACTTAAACTGAAGAAAGTAGGGAAAACCACTAGACCATTCAGCTATGACCTAAATCAAATCCTTTATGATTATACAATGGAAGCGAGAAATAGATTCAAGAGATTAGATCTTATAGACAGACTGCCTGAAGAACTATGGATGGAGGTTCATGACATTATACAGAAGGCAAGGATCAAGACCACCCCCAAGAAAAAGAAATGCAAAAAGGCAACATGCTTGTCTGAGGAGGCCTTACAAATAGCTGAGAAAAGAAGAGAAGCAAAAGGCAAAGGAGAAAAGGAAAGATATACCCATTTGAATGCAGAGTTCCAAAGAATAGCAAGGAGAGATAAGAAAGCCTTCCTCAGCAATCAATGGAAAGGAATAGAGAGAAACAATAGAATGGGAAAGACTAGAGATCTCTTCAAGAAAATTAGAGATACCAAGGGAACATTTCACTCGAAGATGGGCACAATAAAGGAGAGAAATGGTATGAACCTAACAGAAACAGAAGATATTAAGAAGAGGTGGCAAGAATATACAATGGAAGAACTATGCAAAAAAGCTCTTCATGACCCAGATAATCACGATGGTGTGATCACTCACCTAGAGCCAGATATTCTGGAATGTGAAGTCAAGCAGGCCTTAGGAAGCATCACTATGAACAAAGCTAGTGGAGGTGATGGAATTCCAGGTGAGCTATTTCAAATCCTAAAAGACGATGTTGTAAAAGTGCTGCTGCACTCAATATGCCAGCAAATTTGGAAAATGCACCAGTAGACACAGTACTGGAAAAGGTCAGTTTTCTTTCCAATCCCAAAGAAAGGCAATGCCAAAGAATGTTGAAACTACTACACAATTACACTCACCTCCCAGCCTAGCAAAGTAATGCTCAAAATTCACCAAGCCAGGCTTCAACCATATGTTAACCGTGAACATCCAGATGTTCAAGCTTGATTTATAAAAGGCAGGGGAACCAGAGATCAAATTGCCAACCTCCACTGGATCATCAAAACAGCAAGAGAGTTCCAGAAAAATATCTACTGCCTCTTTATTGACTATGCCTAAGCCTTTGACTGTGTGGATCATACCAAACTGTAGAAAAAATTTTTAATTTATTTATTTTAATTGGAGACTAATTACAATATTGTAGTGGTTTCTGCCACATATTGACATGAATCAGCCATGGGTTTACATGTGTTCCCCATCCTGAGCCCCCCTCCCACCTCCCTCCCGTCCCATCCCTCAGGGTCGTCCCGGTGCACCAGCCCTGAGCACCCTGTCTCATGCATCGAACCTGGACTGGTGATATGTTTCACATATGATAATATACATGATTCAATGCTATTCTCTCAAATGATCCCACCCTCACCTTCTCCCACAGAGTCCAAAAGTCTGTTCTTTTTTTTTTTAATTGTTTTTGCCATACATTGTCATGATATCACCATGGGTTTACATAT
>ML663448.1:1877744-1910013 GCA_007570785.1 Antilocapra americana | reverse complement strand
TGCTGTCTCGTATGTTGGGTTCTCGTTACCATCTTTCTAAATTCCATATATATGCGTTAATATACTGTATTGTTGTTTTTGCTTCTGGCTTACTTCACTCTGGATAATGGGCTCCAGTTTCGTCCATCTGAGTAGAATTGCTTCAAATGAATTTTTTTTTTAATGCTGAGTAATATTCCATTGTGTATATGTACCACAGCTTTCTTATCCATTCGTCAGTTGATGGACATCTAGGTTGTTTCCATGCCCTGGCTATTGTAAACAATGCGGCGATGAACATTGGGGTACACGTGGCTCTTTCAATTCTGGTTTCCTCGGTGTGTATGCCCAGCAGTGGGATTGCTGGGTCATATGGCAGGTCTATTTCCAGTTTTCTAAGGAATCTCCACAATGTTCTCCATAGTGGCTGTACTACTTTGCATTCCCACCAACAGTGTAAGAGGGTTCTCTTGTCTATGAACCCTCTCCAGCATTTATTGTTTGTAGACTTTTTGATAGCAGCCATTCTGACCGGCATGAGATGGTACCTAATCATGGTTTTGATTTGCATTTCTGTGATAATGAGTGATGTTGAGCATGTTTTCACATGTTTGTTAGCCATCTGTATGTCTTCTTTGTAGAAATGTCTGTTTAGTCCTTTGACTCACTTTTTGATTGGGTCGTTTATTTTTCTGGAATTGAGCTGCAGGGCAACTTCACTTTCACTTTTCACTTTCATGCATTGGAGAAGGAAATGGATACCCACTCCAGTATTCTTGCTGGGAGAATCCCAGGGACGAGGGAGCCTGGTGGGCTGCCGTCTATGAGGTCACACGGAGTTCGACACGACTGAAGCGACTTAGCAGCAGCAGCAACAGAGCTGCAGGAGCTGTTTGTATATTTTAGAGATTAATTGTCAGTTGCTTCATTTGCTATTATTTTCTCCCATTCTGAAGGCTGTCTTTTCACCTTGCTTATAGGTTCCTTAATTGTCCAAACGCTTTTACATCAAATTAGTTCCCATTCATTTATTTTTGCTTTTATTTTCATTAATCTTGGAGGTGGGTCATAGAGGATACTGCTGTGATTTATGTCAGAGAGTGTTTTGCCTATGTTTTCCTCTAGGAGTTTTGTAGTTTCTGGTCTTACATTTAGATCTTTGATCCATTTTGAGTTTATTTTTGTGTATGGTGTTAGAAAGTGTTCTAGTTTCATTCTTTTACAAGTGGTTGACAAATTTTCCCAGAACCACTTGTTAAAGAGATTGTCTTTTCTCCATTGTATACTTTTGCCTCCTTTGTCAAAGATAAGGTGTCCATAGGTGCGTGGATTTATCTCTGCAAACTGTGGAAAATTCTTAAAGAGATGGGAATACCAGACCACCTGACCTGCCTCCTGAGAAACCTGTATGCAGGTCAGGAAGCAACAGTTAAAACAGGACATGGAACAACAGACTGGTTCCAAATCGGGAAAGGAGTATGTCAAGGCTGTATATTGTCATCCTGCCTATTTAACTTATATGCAGTGTACATCATGAGAAACGCTGGGCTGGATGAAGCACAAGCTGGAATCAAGATTTCTGGGAGAAATATTAATAACCTGAGATGTGCAGATGACACCACCCTTATGGCAGAAAATGAAAAAAAACTAAAGAGCCTCTTGACGAAAGTGAAAGAAGAGAGTGAAAAAGTTAGCTTAAAACTCAACATTTAGAAAACTAAGATCATGGCATCTGGTCCCATCACTACATGGCAAATATACAAGGAAGCAATGGAAACAGTGAGAGACTTTATTTTGGGGGGCTCCAAAATCACTGCAGATGGTAATGGCAGCCATGAAATTAAAAGAGGCTTGCACCTTGGAAGAAAAGCTATGACCAACCTAGACAACATTTTAAAAGGCAGAGCTATTACTTTGCAAACAAAGATTTGTCTAGTCAAGGCTATGGTTTTCCAAGTAGTCAAGTATGGATGTGAGAGTTGGAGTATAAGGAAAGCTGAGTTGCAAAGAATTGATGCTTTTGAACTGTGGTGCTGGAGAAGACTCTTGAGAATCCCTTGGACTGCAAGGAGATCCAACTAGTCCATCCTAAAGGAGATAAGTCTTGGGTGTTCATTTGAAGGAACTGATGTTGAAGCTGAAACTCCAATACTTTGGCCACCTGACATGAAGAACTGACTCATTCGAAAAGACCCTAATGCTGGGAAAGATTGAAGGCGGGAGGAAAAGGGTATGACAGAGGATGAGATGGTTGGATGGAATCACTGACTCAATGACATCACTGACATGAGTTTGAGTAATCTCTGGGAGTTGGTGATGAACATAGAGGCCTGGCATGCTGCAGTCCATGGTGTCGCAAAGATTTGCACACAACTGAGCAACTGAACTGAACTGAACAGAAGAAGAAGAGAGAATGAAAGGGTATGAAAACATTTTTGAAGAGATTATAGTAGAAAATTTCTCTAACGTGTAAAATGAAATAGTCAATCAAGTCCAATATGTGCAAACAGTCCCATAAGGATCAGGAGACACATGCTAATCAAATTAGCAAAGACTAAACACAAAGAATGAATATTAAAAGCAGCAAGGGAAAAGCAGCAAGTAACATACAAGGGAAACCCCATACGTTTAACAGCTAATCTCTCTTCAGAATCTCTGTAGGCTAGAAGGGAATGGCAGGATATATTGAAAGTACTGAAAGAGAAAAATCTGCAACCAAGATTACTGTACCCAGCAAGGATCTCATTCAAAACTGATGGAGAAATAAAAAGCTTTCCAGACAAGCAAAAGTTAAGAGAATTCAGTATCATCAAACCAACCCTTCAACAACTGTTAAAGGGATTTATATAGACAAGAAATACAAGAGAAGGAAAAAAGATCTACAAAATCAATCCCAAACAATTAAGAAAATGGCAATAGGAACATATGTATCAATAATTACTTTAAATGTAAATGGATGAAATGCTCCAACATAAAGACACTGACTGGCTGAATGGATACAAAAAAAAAAAGACCAATATATAAGCTATATACAAAAAACCCACTTCAGACCTCAAGACAAATACAGAGTGAAAGTGAGAGGATGGAAAAATATATTCCATGCAAATGGAAAGAAAAAGAAAGCTGAAGTAGCAATCCTCATGTCAGACAAAACAGACCTTAAAATAAAGATTACAAGAGATAAGGAAGGACACTATATAATGATCAAGGGATCAATCCAAGAGAAGTCATATCAATTGTAAATATCTATGCACCCAACATAGGAGCACCTCAATACATAAGACAAACACTAACAGACATAAAAGGAGAAATTGACAGTAACACAATAATAGTAGGAGACTTTAACAGCCCACTCACAGCAATGGACAGATCATCAAAACAGAAAATTAATAAGGAAACACGAGTCTTAAATGATATATTAGATGACATGGATCTCATTGATATCTTCAGGACATTCCATCCAAATGCAGAAGAATACACCTACTTCTCAAGTGCACATGGAACATTCTCCAGAATAGGCCACAAAAAAATTGAAATCATATCAAGCGTCTTCTCTGACCACAATGCAGTAAGACTAGACATCAATTAAAAGAAAAAAGCTGTAAGAAACACAAACACATGGAGACTAAACAATACATTTCTAAATAACCAACAGGTTACTGAAGAAATCAAAAGGGAAATAAAAAAATTTCTAGAAACCAATGACAATGAAAATACAACAACTCAAAACCTATGGGATGCAGCAAAAGCAGTTCTAGAGGGAAGTTTATAGCAATACAATCCTACCTCAAGAAACAAGAAAAACATCAAATAGACAACGTAACTTTACACCTAAAACAACATGAAAAAGAACAACAACAACAACAAAAAATTACTAGAAGGATAGAAATCATAAAGATCTTAGCAGGAATAAATGAAAAAGGAATGAAAAAACTAAAAGCTGATTCTTTGAGAAGATAAACACAACTGACAAACCTTTAGGCAGACTCATCAAGAAAGAAAGAGAGAAGAATAAAACCAACAAAATTAGAAATGAAAAAGCAGAGGTTACAACAGACAATGCAGAAATAAAAAGGAATATAAGAGATTCTTATGAAGAACTATATGACAATAAAATGGATAACCTGGAAGAAATGGACAGATCCTTAGAAAAGTTCAACCTTCCACAACTAAACCAGGAAGAAATAGAAATTATGAACAACCCAATTACAAGCACTGAAATTGAAGCTGTGATCAAAAATCTCCCAAAAAACAAAAGCCCAGGACCAGATGGCTTCACAGGAGAATTCTATCAAACTTTTAGAGAAGAGCTAATGCCTATCCTTCTAAAACTCTTCCAAAAAATTGCAGAGGAAGGAAGACCTCCAATCTCATTCTATGAGACAACCATCACCCTGATACCAAAACCAGACAAATACAACACAAAAAAGAAAACTATAGGCCAATATTACTGATGAACATAGATGCCAAAATCCTCAACAAAATTTTAGCAAACAGAATTCAGCAACACATCCAAAAGCTCATACACCATGATCAAGCTGGGTTTATTCCAGGGATGCAAGGATTCTTCACTATATGCAAATCAATCAATGTGATACACCATATTAACAAGTTCAAAGATAAAAACCATATGATAAGCTCAACCGATGCAGAAAAAGCCTTTGACAAAATTCAGCACTCATTTATGATTAAAACTCTTCAAAAAATGGGCATAGAAGGAACCTACCTCAACATAATAAAGGCCATATATGATAAGCCTATGGCAAGCATTATTCTCAATGGTGAAAACCTGAAAGCATTCCCCCTAAGATCACGAACAAGACAAGGGTGTCCACTTTCCCCACTATTATTCAACAAAGTTCTGGAAGTCCTAGCTATAGAAATCAGAGAAGAAAAGGAAATAAAAGGAATCCAGATTGGAAAAGAAGAAGTAAAGCTCTCTATGTTTGTAGATGACATGATACAGTACATAGGAAACCCTAAAGATAGTATCAAAAAATTACTAGAGCTAATCAGTGAATTAAGCAAAGTTGCTGGTTACAAAATCACTTGCACTCCCATATACTAACAATGAAAAATCAGAAAGAGAAATTAAGGAATCAATCCCATTTACCATTGCAACAAAAAGAATTAAATATCTAGGAATAAGCTTACCTAAGGAGGCAGAAGAACTGTACACAGAAGATTATAAGACACTAATCAAAGAATCAAAGATGACATAAATGGATGGAAAGATATTCCATGTTCCTGGGTAGGAAGAATCAATATTGTGAAAATGACTATACTACCAAACACAATCTACAGATTCAATGCAATCCCTATCAAATTACCAATGACATTTTTCACAAAACTAGAATAAAAAATTTCACAGTTCATATGGAAACACAAAAGACCCCAAACAGTCAAACCAGCCTTGAGAAATAAGAATGGAGCTGGAGGATTCAACCTTCCGGACTTCAGGTTATATTACAAAGCTACAAGTCATCAAGATCATATGGTACTGACACAAAAGCATAAATATAGACCAATGGAACAAGATAGAATGCCCAGAAATAAACCCATGCACCTATGGGTACCTTATATTTGACAAAAGAGGCAAGAATATACAATGAGGCAATGACAGCCTCTTCAATAAATGGTGCTGGGAAAACTGGACAGCTACTTGTAAAAGAATGAAATTAGAATACTTCCTAACACCATACACAAAGATAAATCCAAAATAAATTAAGTCCTAAATATAAGACCAGAAGCTATAAAACTCTTAGAAGAAAAAACATTGAGTGTTGGCAGAACACTCAATGACATAAATCAAAACAAGATTCTCTATGACCCACCTCCTAGAATAATAGAAATAAAAACAAAAGTAAACAAGTGGGACCTGATTAAACTTAAAAGCTTTTGCACAGCAAAGGAAACTATAAGCAAGGTGAAATAACAAGCCTCGGAATGGGAGAAAATAATAGCAAATCAAACATCTGACAAAGGATTAATTTCCAAAATATACAAGCAGCTCATACAATTCCATACCAGGAAAACAAACAACCCAATCAAAAAGCGGGGAAAAGACATAAACAGACATTTCTCCAAAGAAGACATACTGATGGCCAATAAACACATGAAAAGATACTCAACATCACTCATTATTAGAGAAATGCAAATCAAAACCACAATAAGATATCACTTCATACAGGTCAGAATGGCCATCATCAAAAAGTCTACAAACTATAAATGCTGAAGAGGGTATGGAGAAAAGGGAATGCTCTTCCAGTGTTGGTGGGAATTGATTAGATTAAATTCATACAGCCACTATGGAAGACGGTATGGAGATTCCTTAAAAAACTAGGAATAAAACCACTAGCAATCCCACTCCTAGGCAAATACCCTGAGGAAACCAAAATTGAAAAAGACACGTGTCCCATTGCTCATAGCAGCACTATTTACAACAGCTAGAACATGGAAGCAACCTAGATGTCCATCGACAGAGGAATGGACAAAGAAGTTGTGGTACATATACCCAATGGAATATTACTCAGCCATAAAAAGGAATGCCTTTGAGTCAGTTCTAATGAGGTGGATGAACCTAGAACCTATTTACAGAGTGATAAGTCAGAAAGAGAAGGATAAATATCGTATTTTAACACATACACATGGAATCTAGAAAAATGGTACTGAAGAAATTACTTACAGGGCAGCAATGGTGAAATAGACATAGAGAATAGACTTGTGGACATGGGGAGAGGGGAGTAGAGGGTGAGATGTATGGAAAGAGTAACATGGAAACTTACATCACCATATGTAAAAGATAGCCAATGGGAATTTGCTGTATGGCTCAGGAAACTCAAACAGGGGCCTATATCAACCCAGAGAGGGGGGATGCAGAAGGAGATGGGAGGGAAGTTCAAAGTGGAGGGGATATATGTACACTTATGGCTGATTCGTATTGAAGTTTGACAGAAAACATCAAAATTTTGTAAAGCAATTATCCTTCAATAAAAATTAAATTAAAAAATTATACAGTATACCAATCCTTCCTATTTCCCACATAGTCCATACATCAAATCTGTGGTTTTGATTCTGTGTACAGAAACAGATATATATATATGTATATATCACTCTTCCTAGCAGAGAGTGGGTAATAAATATACATCTTTTAAAAAGGAAACTTGAGGTTGCAAAGAGAACACAGTTAAAGTGGATGACATGTTTTAAGTGTTTTATACTGAAAAAGAGAAGCCCAAATCAACTAAAAGTGTCAGGTAAGGTAAATACCCAGGCAAAAGGAGACTTGTGAAAGGATGTTCTCTTCAACACTGTTCATAACAGTGAAAACCTGGACACAACATAAAGGTCCACTGATAGGAGGACAGATAATGCACACTATGGTGTTATGTCTATAACACCCAGTGTAGAGAAATTAAAAGGATACATAAGCATTCATGAGCGTTTGTCAAAAGCGCTCTGTGATGACCTGGAAGTATGAGATGGGAGAGGCAAGGGAGGGAGGGGATGTATGTATAATTATGGCTGATTGGCGCTGTTGTGTGGCAGAAACCAACACAGCAGTGTAAAAAGATTTTTTAGTATTTAAATAAAAAATAGAAAAATAAAAGCAATTTCCTTAAACTATATGGCAGAATAATGTTAATATTTACCTTTTGCTATATATGGTAAATTAAAAATCATATCCACTGGGGGAAAAAGTGGATGGCAAAGCAGGAGCTTCACTGTGAAGCTGAGGACACATAAGCTGAAGGGAGGGACCTGGACCCTCTGGCAGCATCTGGGAAGTGAGGAGTAGATGCGTGCTTCGAGGCCTGCTTGCTAGATGCTCAGGCGGTTTCTGTGCGACCACAATGGGACCGTGAAGGAATCAGAAAGGTAACAAGCCTTTGGAGGGAGAATCTGCATATAGTCTGCATTAAAGCAAAATGGAAATACCACCTTCTTATTGAAATTCAGGTTCCCCTCAGAAGCAGTCCCTATCCCAACTCTATACACAGTCTCGAGGTAGTTCTCACCTAGGCCCTTCTGCCAAGACCTGGGAAGGGGAGGAGGAGGGAGGCATTGGTCTCCTCTGGGAAGGTTCTGGAGAATCAATACAGGTGGTCTGGCCCACCATTCTGACTCAGTTTCACATTGCCGTTGGTTGATGATAGGTCCTGTTCCTAAACTTCAACCCCTAGTTACTAAACATCATATGTTTATAAGAAGTATTGGCAGTATCTATGAGACTGGTTTAATTTCATATTAGACCTTTATGAGGCCCTGATTCTTTTTCAATTAATCTTGACAGAATCTCCTGGTATTTAGTCTGAACATCAAACAGAAAGGCAATGGATGTACAAAGAGGAATAAGAGATTTTAAAAGTATGATGGAAAAACATAATAGCCGGAACATTCATTTAGCACTTTCTAGGTTCCCAGTTCTAAGTGTTTTCACGTGTCAACTTTGTTCATCATCATAACAACACTGTGAGGGAGGTGCTATTATTATCACCATCCCTATTTTACAGATGAGGCAAGTGGAAACATAGAAAGGTTAAGTAACTTCCCTAAGTCACATAATCAAGAAGGGAAAGTTTTAATTCAAATCCCATCTCAATGGAAACAGAAATGTAACAAAGAACTAGGAAAGGGGGATTCTCTCCCAAAGGAATACTGTCTTCAATCAAGTATTTGTCTCTGTCCTAGTGTTGGTATTTCCTACTTAATCCCACATTTTGAATTCACAAGAGCACTTTTCAATAGAATGTTTTCTGCTCAGAAAACAACTTCAAAGAAAAATGAGTGCAATAAGCCAAAAATATAGGTCAGGGGCAAGGTAACCAACATGAAAGGAGACATAAAATTGTATTTTCCGACTTTGAATCATTCAGCTTTAAACAAGGCAAAGTCTCTTGAAATCAGATATCCTGTAGCAGGTCCTATTCCATACTCCAGAAAGAAAACAGAGAAAATAGCTGAACCGCCATATGTGTCATACAGCTGGCCCTGTACATCCACAGGTTCTGCATGCAGATACAGAGGGCTCTGGTCTCCACCATTTTCTAGAAGGACTTGAGCATCTGTGGATTTTGGCATCCGCAGGATGGGCTGGGGATGTCTGTAGCCTTAATCCCATACATGGACGGCTGTGTTACATCCAGTGAAATGGTGTACTGTTGGCCCGCAGGAATGGTTCTCAAATGTAGATGTGTGTCAGAATCGCATACAGAAATGATGAAGGACACAGAAGCCCATTCTTGTTAAAGTGAACAGGGCCTGGGCTTTGGTATGTGACTAAGTTTCCAGGTAATTATTACACCCACTAACGTTTGAGAATCACTGGTCTACAGAATTCTGGGTTCTGGTAACTGGTAGAGAAGAGTCCGGGACAGGAAAGGTGCTCTTTTAGTAGACACAAGCTTCATGCAACATAGCTCCCCACCACCTCTTCAGTGTACGTGTTCGCCATGGCTCTCACCAGCCCCACAGAATTACAGTTTCCCTGTCTTGGCCTCCCAGTGTCAGCTGTCTTGCCCAGGATTGTGCCTCCAGAACAGAATCCACTGTCTACACATAATAATTACAAAAGAAATAAGTGTGCAGAGAATCAACTGATGGAAACCTACCAGCATTAAAATGACAGAATGGGAGTATTGAAAACAGTATGGAACTGTCTGTCAACCTAACTCCAAAAAAGCATAAAATTCAAGTATTTGAACAGTTTTGTAATGTGTGCAGCTACTCCAGGGGTTATTCCCATTCAGTCCCAAGGAACTGGTTGGATAACTAGTTAGTGATACTGAATTCTAAGCCTGCATTATCTCTTTCAGTGGGGAACCTGGGTACATATTAACCTTCTAGGGTTTCCTTAACTTCTCCCTAAAACATAGGTTACTTTATTACTCCCTCACCACATAAACAGTATTTGAACTAATCAGTTAATGGTTTAGCCAATTTTTTAAAAAAATATTGAGTGCTTTTTAAATGTTTGTTATATGGTCCTGGGCCTAATAATGCTGTGCTGAGAATTTCTTTCATTGACTATTGTTTAAATACAAAAGAGTGACTTTTTAATCATGAAACAAACGAATCGCCATCAATTGAACAAGAGCGATTTCTTTTTACAACTTGAAATAAGCCAGTCTAAATAAACAAATACAAGGAATGCATACAAAAAATACTATCATACTTGCTCTGAACATGGTTCCTACTGAACAAGAAATCAGTTCCCAGCTCTCCTGCCATACTGGCATTGTGGTCCACCAATGGTGAGGCTGTGGAGGGATGGTTTAAGGGCATGGGATTAGAAACAATGAGATCTGAGCTTGCTTCAACCTTGGAAAGTCACTGAACTAAATTGCAACTTCGATTTCTTCATCTCTAAAATGGGAGAAGTAATTGTATCTTCTTTAATGGGTTATCAGAAGAGATGATGCATGAAAAGTGTTGAGCTTAATGCCTTGAACCAAGTAAGTGTTTGATAAATGTTGCCCTGTTGTCACCATTGCTCTTTTCACGTCAATTTTTGTCCAGGGCTTGGATAATAATCTATCTCTCTGCCTGCTCATTCCTTCCTATTCTGTTACAACCCTAAGTCAGTTCTATCCTACCGACCCAGACACTTAGGGAAAGTTTTCTGTAAATGGCAACACTTGAATTAGATCTTAAAAGATAAGCAAGACAGACCAAAGGGAGCCAGCTTTCACCCTCATCCACTGTCTAGTCAGCTGTAGCCAAGGAAAACTGGGGACGCATGGGGCAGAATGTGGCCACCTAGTAGAGTTTTCTTTGAGTGGGAGCAGTGTCCCTCATAGGATAATTTAGTTATAACCCTGACCTGTCCAGAATGCCCAGCTCAGGTAGCCTGACATTCTTACCAGTCTTTAAGCTTAGTTAGCTTTCCACATGTCCTTGGCACACTGGTGTGCCTGTGTGTGTAATGAACTGAAAAAAAAATTCTGGTAGCCAATCCCTTTATGTTTTACACAGACTTAAAGACTTTCCTTGGATCTATAACAGCAGGAAACACTTACATTTTTGTTTCTTTTTTAAAAGACTTATTTTATTTGTTTGGCTGCACCAGGTATTCACTGCAGCATGCAGGATTTAGTTTCCTGACTGGGGATCGAACCCAGGCCCCCTGCATTGGGAGCACAGAGTCTTAGCCACTGCACTACCTGGGAAGTCCCCTCTGTTTTCAATATGGGCCTGCCATCTGTCCGAATATCAGCTTCCAGAGCACCACCTTCTCTCAATTGCTCTTGCTTTTTACCATAGAGGTATATTCTCAACAGTGTTTTCCACAGCATCATGGAAAATAATAACTGCTACTTTCTGGGTGCCTACTGGAAGCTAGGTACTTTACATGCGCTCTCTTGAGGTCTGGATACATATCCCATTTAACAGATGAAGAAATCAAAGGCTCTGAGAGGTCAGGAAATTTGCAAGATCATCAGACCTGGTAAAGCTGAGATGGGATTTGAACTGAGATCTGTCTGACACAGTAGCAATATCCTTTTCTCTCCCCAGTGCTTCTGGTGGGTTAGGGAAAAGATGTTTTCCTTTGAGTTATGTTTAAAGCACTTTTTCAGCCAGCTGTGTTCTGCTCATATCATTTGGTTTCACCAAAGCCACGTAAGCAGAAATTGCTCCAGAACCTGCTGTCCCCGGGCTGGGCTTATATCCAGCTCCAAGCTGCACTGGGAGGGAGCAGAGCTTCTATTAAATTAATGTGCTCCAACACGAGTGCATCATTCCAGTCACCTGAGAATAGGAAAAGCCTTATCAAGAACTTGCTATTCATTTTAAGCCATTTTAATCCCCTCTGGTTTGATGCAAATTCATTTCATTAATAATTAACGGTACTTGGCAACGCTTTCTCTCAGTCTCAGTTCTTGCTCAGCATCCCACTTTGCTGAACTTGAGAGAAATCAGGGTCGAACCAAGGGAGAAAAGAAAATGAGAGCCAGCATCCAGCATTAACCTACCCAACCTGACCCCCATGGAAATGGCAAGCTAACTATTGAAGCCACAGATATTAGCATTATCTGGGAGGCCATTTGGATGATCCATGCAGTTCATCTTAACATTACATGTTTAATGAGCTCATCCATGCTTTGATAGTGTGGCTTTAAACCTTCCTTTTGGGTAGATATGATAGATCAGTGGTTTTCAGCCTTGGCCAGGAATCAGAATCACCTCTAGAGTTTAAAAAATGCACATAAAATCTACTAAAGCTGAACATCTGCATACCTTATGACCCGGTGATTCCACTCTTAGGCATATGCCCAACAAAAATACACACATGTGTGCACTAGAATATGGATTAGAATGCTCAGAGCGGCACATTGTAGCTCCAAATTGGAATTCAGCTAAATATCCATTGATAGTAGAAGGGAAAATATCTTTTCACACAAAAAAATAATAATATAGAGCACATGAATGAATAATATACAACTACATGCAACAATATAGAGAATTTCACATACCTAATATTTAGGTATTAGGTATAAATAATACCTAATTATACTTAATTATATACTAATTATATATAGGATAAAAGCCAGATATAAACAAGTATATACTGCATCACTTTATCGGACTGAACAGCAAAAGCATGCGAAACTAATCTACCATGTTAGAAGTCAAGATGGTGATTCAAGATGAGAGATTACTGACAGGAAAGGGTTTCTGGACTGCTGGTTATGTTCTATTTCTTGACCGAGGTATTGGTTACTTGGGTGTGTTCACTCTTGAAAATTCAACCTGTAAACTTATGATGTGTGTGTGCCTTTCTGTGAATATATAACCCTCCAGTACAAAGTTTAAAATATATACACATAAACCTATTACTCCCAGCTCAGTAGCTTCCACACCCCCAAAACACACATACACAACCACTCACTCCCCCTGGGGAACCTAATCTAGCAGCCTTGGGGCCCACTCACATCTTCTTCTTAAAGTTTCCCAGATAATTTTATACTATCAATGTCATTGCAGTATCCTTAGTTTTCACTGACTTTTCAGCATTTGCAGTCAATTTTGGTGGGAAACCAACATAATTCCATTGTCCTCTGCATGATATTAAAATGTGGTCATTGAAAAAAATCAAATCAATATATTGATAAAAAGTATAAACTGAGAACATTGTGAGGCTTATTTTCAAGTTGACAAGGAGCCATGGAGGAACCTGAACATTTTTGTTCATAGCCTCTCCTTTTTCCTAATAACAGTCACCTAATAATGACAGCTAACACTTATATAAGGCATTGCTATAAAATGAGTTTACCTATTTATATAAATTTACTTATTTACAACTCATAGCGTTATTTGAGGCAGGAATCATTATCCTCATTTTAGAAATGAGTAACCAGGCACACAGAGGTTAAATACTTTGCATATGGCCTTACAGTAAGCAAGCTCCAGTACCATAATTCAAATCCAAATAGTTTGGTTTCAGAATCCATGCTCTTAACCAGTTCACTATATTCCTGTATATTTTATGTTGTTTAGTATCTTGTTCCCATTTTAAATGGGCAATATTTAATATATTTATTAGAAGTGGAAAACTACATCCACTTGGATAATGGCATCTCTGCTGAAAATTACATGTGACATAGAAATCAATAATACAGATTTTACCATAATTCCAAAAGGTACATGCACCCCAATGTTCACTGCAGCACTATTTACAATAGCCAGGACATGGAGGCAACCTAACTGTACATCGACAGATGAATGCATAAAGAAGATGTGGGGTATATTTACAATGGAATATTACTCAGCCATAAAAAGGAATGAAATAGTACCATTTGTAGAGATGTGGATGGACCTACAGAATGTCATACAGAATGAAGTAAGTCAGAAAGAGAAAAATGAATATCGTATATTAAGGCATATATGTTGAATACAGGAAAATGGTATAAATGAATCTATTATGCAAAGCAAAAATAGAGGCACATATATAGAGAACAAACATATAAATACCAAAGGAGGAAGGGTGGGTGGGATGGATTGGGAGACTGGGATTGACATTTACATACTATTAGGCACAAAATAGATAACTAATGAGAACCAACTGTATAGCACAGGAAATTCTACTCAGTGCTCTGTAGTGACCTAAATGGAAAGGAAATCTAAAAAAGAGGGGATACATGTATATGTATAGTTGATTCACTTTCCTGTACAGCAGAAACTACCACAACACTTTAAAGCAACTATACTTCAATAAAAAAGGAGAGAGAAATAATAGAGGTTTTAGATCAATTCTTTTTTTGCAGTTTCACTGAGATGTTATTTACATATAACATATGTCGTTGAAGGTATACTGTATGATGATTTGATACACATATATAATACGAAACATTTACCATGCTAAGGTTAGTTAGTACCTCCTTCATCTCACATAATTACCATTTTATTGTAGTGTCAACATTTAAGGTCTACTCCCAGAAGAGCTTTTAAGAATATAAATAATATAGTATTATTAATTATAATTACTATATACTGTACTTTATATCCTCAAAACTTATTCAACTTAAAGTTGCAATTTGTTCTCTTTGACCAATATTTCCCCAATCCCTAACTCCCTGGCAATCATTTCAGTACTCTGTTTTTATGAATTTAGCTTTTTTAGGTTCCATGTATAGGTGAAAACATACAGTGTTGGTGTTTCTCCGTCTGACATTACACTTAGCATAATGCCCTCAAGGTCCATCTGTAGGATCCCAAAAGATAGGATTTCCTTCCTTTTCATGACTGACTAATATTCCATTGTAAATATATACTACATTTTCTGTGTCCATTCATCTATTGATGCATGGCAGCTAAGTCACTTCAGTCATGTCCGACTCTGTGTGACCCCATAGACGGCAACCTACCAGGCTCCTCCCTCCCTGAGATGCTCCAGGCAAGAACTCTGGAGTAGGTTACCATTTCCTTCTCCAATGTGTGAAAGTGAAAAGTGAAAGTGAAGTTGCTCAGTCGTGTCCTACTCTTCGCTACCCCATGGACTGTAGCCCACCAGGCTCCTCCATCCACGGGATTTTCCAGGCAAGAGTACTGGAGTGGGGTGCCATTGCCTTCTCCACTATTGATGCATACTTAGGTTATTTCCATGTCTTCACAACTGTGACTAACGTTGCAATGAACATAGGGGTGCAGATAAATCTTTACAACAGTGATTTCTTTCCCTTCAACTATAAATCTGGAGATGGGATTGACGGATCATATGGTAGTTCTATTTTTAATTTTTTGAGGAGCCTCCAACCTGGTTTCATAGTGGCTGCACAAATTTATAGTCCCACCAACAGTCCACAAGGGTTTACTTTTCTCCACATCCTCGTCAATACTCGTTGTCTCTTGACTTTTTGATAACAGCCATTCTAACAGATGTGACTTGATATTTCATTATATTTTTGATTGGCATTTCCCTGATGATTAATGATGTTGAGCAATCTTCTGATTTACTTGTTGGCCATTGGTATGTCTTTTTCGGAAAAAAGTTTATTCAAATCCTTTGCCCATTTTTTAGTCAGACTGTGTGTTTGTGGTTTGTTTGTTTCTTTTTGCTATTGAAGTCTATGAGTTCCTTATATAATTTGGATATTAACTCCTGATCAAATAGATGGATTGAAAGTATTTTCTCCTATTCTGTGGAGTGACTTTTCATTTCCTTAAAATAAAGAATTTCCTTTGGTGGTGTCATGGTTCCTTGATTTTTCATGATCCATGTGGCCTTACACTGGTGTCTGCACATTTGAGAGGGTAAATGACTCTCAGTTTTTATGAACCGGCTTGGCAGGCAAAGCCCTAACCCATCAGCCTGTCCAGAGATTCTGGGTGGGCCATCTGGTGGTCTGGATGGGCATTCTTGCTGCTAAAGTCCTTGGACAGGCAAGTCTGGTGCCTGAGTCAGTAGGTGGGCAGGCCTGGTACCTGGGCACAGGGACCAGCCTGATGACTGGGTCCATGGAATAGGCTTAGCGCTAGGCCTGCACAGGAGCCTGGGTATACAGGGGCTGATTGGGAGCCTGGGGAACTTCCCAGGGCCACAGGAGCTGGGTAGTCCTGGGATATGCCAGAAGCCTAGTGGCATGAGTGAGGCCTTGGCAACCATCCAGTGCCAGAACCCAGCTAGGAGCCTGGTAACACAGGGGTTATACGGGGACCTGAGTTTTCAAGAGCTCTGTAACCACCAGGAGCCTGGAGCCAGGGATGCTGCCTGGGACTACAGGAACCACCTGGAGCTGCAGTAGCTGCCAGAGCCAACATGCACCAAGGTAGGGTGGGGGCTGGTTTCCCAGGAGCCTGCTGGAAGCTTACAGCAATATTTCAACTGTTGAGAGAAACAAGCAGGTCAACCATGAAGTGAAAATTTCCTGACCTCAAGGACATTCATGTAGGTGTCGTTATTCATTCATTAGCAAAGACTGAGTGCCTCTGTGCCAGGCATTGTGCTGGGGGCAGTGGACCCAATAGTGAACACAGTCAAGGGCAAGACTCAAGCCTCCAAAAACCTCCCCATCCAGCAGGCACACTGTTCACATAGCAGAGGAGTTAATATAAGTGATCACAGTGCCACAAAACTGTATAAAATAGGAGAGCGTTCTAGTCAGAGAGGTCAGGGAAGCCTTCCCTGAAGAAGTGATGATAACATGAAATCTGAAGGATGAGTAGGAGGTGAAAGGGAAGGCAAGTGGAGCTGCAGAAAGAGCTTAATGTGAGTGTATAAATAACTGTAATGCAAATGAGAATGAACAAGCACGGTAATAGACACACAGAAAAGCACAATAGAACCTTTGGATCTTTTTCCTTTTTATTATATAAATCACCTGAAATTATCGTATTTCAAGTATGAACCCAGAAACCCCTGTATTAGATTTGGAGTTGCTCTCAAAGCCTGGAACACAATAAGACAAAAAATCTGCAGGACAGGAATTTGAAATAGTACTTTCAAATCAGCATATGTTGGAAGGATTCAAGATATCAAAGTGAAAAAGAAAATAATGGTGTTTACTATTTCTGGAGAAAACTAGCAATAAGGAAGGAAAAAGAAGAAAACCCTGAGATACTAAAATCATCACTCACAGAAAGTATTATTGCTACACTGTAGGCCAGAACTCCCTCACTCCCCCACCCACTACTGCTGTCCTTAGTTCTATCAGAAAACCAAGAGCCAAAAGACTTCATGCAATATATGAAAAAATATGGTTAAGGGCAAGTTCTCAGATTGCTCAACTGCCTCAGAATAAATCCAAGTACAAAACATAAATATTAAACCAGCTCCACACCACCTCCTGATATGACCACCTTTCAAACTTCTCTCTATTCACCACAGTCAACCAATGTGCTCTTCTGAAAATGTAATTCTGTCCTGGGTTGCAACCCCAACCAACACCGTTTCAATGACATCCACTGCTCACAAGGTGAAGATATATCTCCTTAAATCAGCCTGAAGGTGCGACCTGGTCTAGCTCCTGCCAACCTCTCCAACCCTATCTTGCACCCAACTCACTTTCTCTTTGTGCTTCCCCAGTAACAGTCTTCTTTCAGTCCCTCCTGCTCATCATGATCCATGTTAACTCTCAGATTTTGCACATGCTGTATCTTCTAACTAGAATGTTCTCTGCATTCTGTCCTTCACCTACTCAGTTCCTACTCATCCTCTAGCTCTTAGCTCTTGGCCCCTATTCAAGACAAACCATCCCTGGTCCCCTTGATTGCATCAATTTTCCCTATTATAAGCTCAGGTAACTTCCTCCATGGCACCCGCTATAGATGAAATTGTATATCTGTGCACGTTAAGTTGCTTCAGTTGTGTCCAACTCTGTGCAACCCTATGGGCTGTAGCCTGCCAGGCTCCTTTATCAATGGGGATTCTCCAGGCAAGAATACTGAAGTAGGTTGCCATGCCCTCCTTCAGGGGATCTTCCCAATCCAGAGATCGAACCGTGTCTCTTATGTCTCCTGCACTGGCAGACAGATTCTTAATTATTTGATTAATATCTGTCAATTCCTCAAACATAAGTGCAGAAATTTTATATGGTCTTGCTGACTTTTTATACACAGTCCAAAGCATACTTTTGACTCATATTAAGAGCTTCACAAATATCCATGGTATGAATAAAGAGGTTTCATGGAACTTGTCAGTGCCTATGGATTTTTGGTTCGCATACCACTATGCTTCCCAATCACTCTCATAAGAACAATGTATAAAGCAAATATATATTTTAAATATCAGTATATTATATCCCTGTAAGAGGTGAGAAGGAAGGCAAACAAAAGTTGAGGAAGGTTTGGTCCTCTAGTGAATTAGCATATTCTATCTTGGTCACTCACAAGTACAGTCCAAAGTCTTGCAATGGAAAAGAGAAGGAAATACTTATTTAGTTGTTTTAACCTAATGTTAATCAAACAATATATTCTACCTATAACTGGATGTGACAAGTTTTTCATTTAATCATAACATGTCTGAGGAATCTTTTTTCTGACATGAGAAAATATTAAGTTCTTGCTATAAAGGACAAAGAAAGTAAAGAAGGCAACAGTGGGATTCCAGAAGGGCCTTTGCTGCTAATAATTTACATTTTAGACTAGTGTTTGTTTTCCTCTTTTATAAAATTAAACATAATTATCTGTACTCCTCACCTGTCCCATTGGGAGCTTGGTAGAATTAATGAGATGATGTTTGTGAAGTGCTCAGAGCCCCTTAGGTACACTATTATTAGAACTGTTAAGCAAAACACTGCCTCTGATAATCCATGGGGTGACTTCCAGATGAGCAAGGCTGACACCAGAAAAAAACAATAGTAAAGTGAAACATTAAAGGCAAAATTTTTATTTGGTGATTTTTCAGTAATGAAAATCATTGCTTCTTTCTGAACTCCTAATAGCACTGTCTAATCCAATAGCCACTAGCTACCTATGGCCATTTCATTTAAACCAAGGAAATACATTTTAAATTAATTTTAATTTATTAAAATGGCAATAACCTCGTGTGCAGCTTCCTCATTGGTTAATATAGATTTAGAACATTTCCATCATTGAAGAAAATTCTGTTAGACAGAGCCATGAATCTCGAAGGGTCATTTCATTTCAACTCTTTGCATGGGACTCCTCTTATTTCACACTGTTTTAACCCTTCATCCAGACTAGTGATTTGGAACTTTATCAGCCAGAAGAGAAATTACTCCAAAGATGAAGAGAGATTATTCTTGAAAGAGAAATGGTTTCCTTTCAAAATCATTTGTTTTACCTTTTTTGTGCTGCCATTGGCTGGTTAGTGCTAAGACTATCAGCAGAGTAGAATGAGTCAATGTTGCTCATTTTCCCCTCTCATACTTCTCAGTGTCCAGAGGAAAGTGCTGAAGTCTAGGCGGAGAGTCAACAATCTGAGTGACCATGAAAACAGAATTTCATAGCTAGAACCTGCTATGTTTGGTTATCCATAAGCTAAAATACAGGTCACTAATATGTCCTCATAAGGAATAAATCCCCTCTTGCATGAAATGTGGCTGCCTTTCATTTTTCTCTGTATACTATTTTAATCTTGTTGGATTGGGGGGTGGGGGTGGGGTGGGGAACAGAAATGAGCCCAGTGCATTCTAACTTTGTGTGGGTGTCTCTCTGGCTTGGTTACCAAAGAAACCATTATGTTCCATACTCTTCGAATAATGGCTTTACTAGTGCTCTAAATACTTTCTTCTTTTCTAACCTGACTGCACTGCAGATTTAGAGTCACCATCTGTTAGTAGCCAAAGAGAAGGGTTTCTGGACATGCTGTGGCTGTTTCCATACTGCTTTAAGCCTGAGTCTCAAGATTCCAACCCGAGAAGTTGGCTTCCAAGGCCAATATTTCCCCAGCAAACCCAGGACGGCATCTCCATGCACCACTGCAGTTACCGAACTGTGGAAGTGAGAAGTATTTGCCAATGACCTGTAAGGCTGCCAAGCCTCCAGCCACCCATGCTGTGAGGTTCCTGTCTTGCTGCAGTTACAAGAGCAATGCAGCTCTAGCCCAGAAGTGTGGAGGGGAGCTGGTTGTCACAAGTGTCTGTCTGTCACTCTTGGCACTGGACTCCATCATATCCACCCACGGATCTGATTTCCAGAGTAATCAGTGCATAGAGCAGCTGAAGCCACTTCTCCTCTTAGCTGCCAGGTTGTGACCTCCAGTACCTCGCATGCCACGGTAGAATTCCACAAGGAGCCCAGGAAGCTTATTCCCTCATGAGGGGTTTTGTAGAAAAGTACTTGGTTTTTACCCTCTGTTGACATTTGCCCATCCCCATCCACATTTTCCCCTAAGTTTATTGAGATGTAATTGACATATAACATTAGGTAAGTTTAAGGTGTGCAATGTGATGATGTACATGTACAACAATATGTACAACATGTACATATTGTGAAATGATTACCACAAAAAGATTAGTTAACACCTCCATCACCTCACACAGGTAAACTTTTGGGGAGGGGGGGCATGAAAACATGTAAGATTTACTCTCTGAGTAAATTCCAAGTATGTAATACAGTACTGTTAACTCTAATCATCATGCTGTACCTGAGGTCCCCAGAGCTTATTCATCTTATGACTATAAATTTGTATCCTGTGACCAACTCTTTATGTGGATAGAGGCACAGCATGTAGCAAATTCCCTATGAATCTGATGCAACCAGGAACTAAGGAATGAGATCTTCTTGCAAATCTCTGGGTCTTTGCAACAAAGGGTTCTGGGTTTTTCTTCCAAGCAGCCTGGCTTCTCTTTTGGAGATTTTACATAGATATTAAAGGGCTTCCAAATTTTTCTCCTTTGGGCATCCAAGTATAAATCTGGTGAAATTTTTTAGTTGGTCCAACCACAAGAGTGTTATTGATTGCAAATTAAAAATATGCAATTTTGAGACTTTCCCAGTGGGCCAGGAGCTAAGATCCCACACTCCCAATGCAGGGGGCCTAGATTTCATCCCTGATCAGGAAACTAGATCCCACATGCTGCAACTAAGAGTTTGCATGCCTCAATGAAAATTGAAGATCCCATGTACTGAAACAAAGACCTGGCACATCCAAATAAATAAATAAATATTTGCTTTAAATGAAAATAAGCAAGTTTTCCTAAGGCTAGTACCCATTTCCACTAAGACTAGTAGTTATTTCCACTAAGACAAACCCACACTACCACCACCTCTTTCTAAAATAGTACCTTAAGCTAGAGGTCTCCAAACTACTTGGATCAAGCATACAAAAATTGTTTACACAGTGTGGGCTTCCCTGGTGGCTCATTTGGTAAAGAATTTGCCTGCATGCAGGAGACCTGGGCTTGATCTCTGGGTCAGGAAGATACCCTGGAGAAGGGAATGGCAACCCACTCCAATATTCTTGCCTGGAGAATCCCATAGACAGAGGAGCCTTGTGGGCTATAGTCTATGGGGTCACAAAGAGTCAGACATGACTGAGCAACTAACACTTTCACTTTCAAGTGTGGTGGTGGTTTAGTTACTAAGTTATGTTCAAGTATATGTGTCTTTATTCATAAAGTACTTACACTAATATATTATCACATTACAAAGCAGGCTCCCAAAATTTAAATCTTAAAAGCATTAAAAATGAAAATGCAATGTTATTTTAAAATTAAGCTCAATTTTGTTTCATTTATTAAAAGTACAAAAGTTACTTTTGCTATTTCTGGGAAAATATGAAAATCTGGGGAGCAATATGATCAAGCATGCTTTTAAATTTTTTTAAAATTTAGCTTAGTTCAAAAGTCTTGTGCTGAGTTCAGATGATTTTGATACTGGATTTTAAAGCTATGGCAGCTAAAAAAAGGAGAGAGAAAGAGAAAGATCTAAAAGAGATACATAGATCCAAAGGGAAGAAGTAACTGTATAATAAAACTTGATAATACATACTGTAAAAATCTAATAACTTTATAATTAAATATATATATATAATAATACATTTAGAAAACAGATAATATCTGTAAGTCCCTTAACAAGGAACATAGAAATATAACTCCTAAAAAAACATACATGAATGATGGGACCACTCTCAACTCCTCTTTCCCTTCAGGATATATGATAAGTGACCAAGTAACATATAGGCAAAGTGTGGGCATCTTTGTCCATTTAGATATTAAATACTAGTAGAGTTGTCATATTTTGAAAATAAAATTGTCAGGTGCCTAGCTAAAGTTTAATTTCAGATAAGCAATACAACTATTTTACCCCATTGGGACTTATTTATACTAAAGAATTATTGTTTATCTGAAATTCAAATTTAACTGAGCATCCTGTGTTTTATCTGGCAACCCTGTGTGTATGTGTGTGCATGTTAGTTGCTCAGTTGTGTCCAACTCTTTGCAATCTCACACACTGTAGTCTGCCAGGCACCTCTGTCCATGGAATTCTCCAGGCAAGAATACTGGAGTGGATAGCCATTTCTTTCTCCAGGAGATCTTCCTGACCCAGGGATCAAACTCAAGTCTCCTGCATTGCAGTCAGATTCTTTAACATCAGAGCCACTGAGGAAGCCCATCTGGAAACCCTAAATACTAGGAAAGCTTAATTTGTTTCTTCTTTTTTTCTTTTTTACAAAAAGTAAACAGAAATAGGAGTTCTATCAATGGAGACCACTTCTATGAAGCAATACCACCAGAACAAACCAGTTACCTTCCTCAAATAGCTAATACAGCCAAGTGACAAGAAGAAAAACACACCCTCCTTTCATTTACGTTTCTAAAACTACTCCCTTCCCAATCCCTTCACTATATTTTAATAAAATCCCAGGTCAGTGGCATCACACAAGCTTGAGCCACATGTGAGGCTGACGTGTCCTCCCTGACCCCTCATCTACATCTGGTTTACAAGGGTAGCGGCAGTTACACTCTGTCCTCTCCGCCCCCACCGCTGACATCCAAGGTGTCATCAACATTAACAGAGATCATTCCGGGAATGCAGTGATTATGGCCTGGAGAGTTAAAGAGGACACTTGGTTGGACAATGTGTCTTTGTGCCCTTATACTATAAAATTCTGAAAAGTAAAATTGACATGGGCAGAAAGTGACTTTTTCACACTTTCCTGCATAGTTTAAATAAGTCTGTTCAGCATCAACAAAGATGGTACACAACATCTGACAGAGTCACTGGAAGCCAATATTTATGGCAGGATGACAGCTGATGCAGTATCATGGGTAAGGAAGTAGCCAGCATCAAGTAAAGAGTTCTAGGGAGAGATCTACAGGCCAATAAGATCTAAGTTGTTCCAGTATATACAGGTTCCAAAGAGTCATGGCACTCGGAGACTCTCTTTCTCGTGAAGGGGGTAGAAGGTGTATCTGACAATAAAAAACACTAATAGATGGTACCTAGACCTGAGCAAGTGGAGATTATAGCTGGACATGACAAAGAATCTTCATGTGTATTGATTCGACAATAATCAAATATGTATATACTCCATTTCTACTCATTATCCTAGGTCTTCATCAATAAACTGCTATAGTTCATATGGGCCTATGAATTTGTTAAAGGCTTTACTCTTTTTAAAATTATTTTATTTATTTATTTATTTATTTATGGCTGCACTGGGTCTCTGTTGGTACACTCAAGCCTTCTCTAGTTGTGCCAAGCAGGGGCTACTCTTCAGTTGCAGTGAACGGGCTTCTCATTGCTGTGCATTCTCTCATTGAGGAGCATGGGCTCTATGGTGCTGAGTAGTCGTGGTGCACGGACTTAGCTGACTCACAGCATGTGGAATCCTCCCAGACCAGGGATTGAACCTGATTCCCCTGCATTGGCAGGTAGATTCTCACTGGCTGGACCACCAGGGAAGTCTGGGTCTGTAAATTTTTATAATACATTTTACACTGAATCACTTACATAAATAGAAGTCCCCCACAAAATATCTGTCAGGGCCCCACACACTTTATGGGGAACCCTAGTGCCAGGTAGTCTCAAAATTCTCCTGTGTTGTTCCACTGTGTAACCTGGAAATGGCACATAGCCCCAGGACATTCTCACAGGCAAGATCATCTTCCACATTCTAAGGACTAACACTTATTGAGTGCCAACTTTGTGCCTGGATTTGGGCTCAGGGCTATGCATACGTTAACTCATTTTATATTCTCATTAAATTATGGGAAAGAATAAGTTGCTTTCTTTTAAGCCACTACATCCCAGAATAGTGTTAAGCAAGCAATATATCACTGAAATATGTTAATTAGAGTTTTTGTTTGATTCATTTCCCCCAACTGCCGTGGAGCAGGCAGATCTCAGACCTTTTCATCTCCCTTTTACAGCTGCAAAAATTGAGTTCTAAGAAGGAACAGAAGGCAGATTGGCAAGGGCAGGCCAATGGTTTTCCCCTGAGGATAAGGTATAAAGACTGAAGAACTGAAATGAAGGCCTCAGCATTCCAGATGAGACCCAGGCCCAGCCTCCCCACCATTCTGCCTCCCATGATTGTGCCTGGTTAAGAAACAGTAGCAGTTCCAAAGTGACCTGATGCAGACAGCACTGCACCCCATCAAACACTCTATGTCCAGACCATGAAATCTACCCCTTTCCCTGGAGCTGGGGTCATTTGTGATCTCTGTAACATCCCCTGTCTTCTCAAGCAAACCTTGTTTCTGGTTAATTCACACCCTTCAGAGGCAAGAAAGCAACAGAGAGTGAGTGTGAGCAGTGAAAACGCATCAAGACCAGCTAACCTTGGGTTGGTTGCAGGCATCATGAACAACAAGTTCCTTGAGAGTTTCTCCAATTATCTCAGCCCCAAATCTCAGCATCACTTGCTGCCAGCTCTCTTCAGAGAAAGAACGCCAGCTAGAGACTATCTACCTCATCATTTGACTTCTACCAGGACAAGCCACTAGCTCACTGTCAGTGCCAAGGGCAGGAACACAGGGACCATTTCCGGACAAGTTCACATTACACAAGGAGTTCTAGCCCAAAAGACACAGGGGAGTATCTGGAACTCTGTCCTCTCTCCTCCTTGCCAGTTGCTTTGTTTAACTTGATTACTAAGATGCATTTTAATCCAGTAAGACATGGGCCAAACAGAACAGAAGTCAGCCTATGACAATGCACACATGCAGTGTGTATCTGTATGTATACATATAACAATGACAGAGAGAATATAGGCTCAAAGAGGACCACAAGCATCACAGTCTCTGTCGCTCTCTGTTCATTTCTCTACAAACTGGACAGTTTGGAAGGAATCAAAAGATCAGAGGATACAGCAGTGAATGAAACAAACAAAAATTCTCACAGAGCTTACTTTTAAATTGTGAGGAGAGGTGCAAAATACAGGCAGTATATCAGAAACATAGATCATATGACCCGTGAGGTAATGATAAGTCAAGTGGAGAAAAATGAAGCAGGAAGTGAGGCTAAAGAGTAGCTTCAAGGGGCTGCATTTTTAAATAGGGTGAGTAAGGCAGGCCCAAGTAGGGATGGAAAACCCAGCAACAAGCAAATTCACTGACCCAAGGAAACTGTCATAGAGCAGCTCAAGGAAGCTACAGAGGTTGTTTTAATAGGTAGAGAATGGGACAAATTGGAAGAGTAGCAACGACATACATACACTACCATGTATAAAATAGATAGCTAGTAGGAAGCTGCTATGTAACACAGGGAGCTCAGCTCTGTGCTCTGTGATGTCCCAGAAGGGTTGAATTCGGGGTGGGTGGGAGAGAGGATCAACAAGGAGGAGACATATGTATAGTTACAGCTGATTCATGTTGCTGTATGTCAGAAACCAACACAACATTGTAAAGAAATTATACTCCAATTTTTTTAAAAAGTAGTTTCAGTTAAGGAAATGCAATCAACTAGGAATTGCATTTGGCCACTAATAATTAAAATATAAGTGGTCTTAATATTATATATGTAGATGTTTCTTTCTCATTGCATAAAAGACGTATGAGGATAGACCATTCAGAAATACAGGATGCCTCCATGCCATCATCAGGGACTTGGACTCCTTTTCAGTTTTCTGCTCTACCCTCCTGAGTCCCTGGATACCTGGTTTCCATCTTCAGTCTTGCTGCAGACCAAGACAGTTGCTTATCTCCAGCCATCATCCTGTGTTGCAAGCAAAACTCTACCTCTTACAGTCTTCTCATAGGTCCCACCCAACATGCTTTGCCTTTACCTCATTGGCCACCCCTAGCTATAAGCAAACCTGCCAGTGTATTTTAGCCAGAATGTGATTTCTCATAAGACTAAGCTTTATTTAACCAACTTAAAAGAATGGCAATTAGCCATATGGCTCAGGAAAGAAGGAGGGTAAGGTGAAAGGAGTGTTCCAGTCTACAAAATGGGCACTTTCTGTTTAAATGAGGCAGATCATAGATCAGTAGCACAACTGTGGAGCCCCTGGTACCTATGGGAGCCTATGGTTAGAGCTTTATAGAACAGTGCCTCCAAGAGCAAGGTCACCTTCTTCCCATCACTTGGATCAATGCCCCACCCAGTTCCTATTTTGTCTTTCATCACGTCACTGACCCTGAATTTTTAAGGAACCCTAAAGTTCCCCGTCCAATACTTGAATCCCCCATCAACATTCCAAAAAGATTTCCATTCAGGAGTTCACACTAAAAACATAGGAGTAATCTGGATTCCTCTTTCTCTAATAACACCCAACCTCCAAAAAGCATTCACAAAACATAATTTCTTTTCCTCCTGGTATATAGCTGGATTACCATTAGGAGAGACTGGATCGTTAAGTTCTTGATAATGAAATGTTAGTGGAAGTGATCTAAACTACAAGACAGAAGGGGACTAGATCCCTGAATGACTGAGTGGAGCAGAGTCACCAACACTCCCTACCTGAGTTGGAATGTGACATGAGTGAGAAATAAACTCTTGCAGTAAGCCACTGAGATTTTCGAAATGGTTTGTTTTGACATTTATCCTATCTTGATTTATATAGAGAATAAAATAAAGACCTTATGATACTAATACTGTTAAATTTTCAAAGATAATTCAACTTTCAGCAATCTTAGCCATTTTGGGCTGTTACAAATTATGTAGTTTTAACATCAGTGGGTGACGAGCAAAAAGCTAGCGGCTTCTTAGATGACATAAACATACTGTATTTGCTTTTCAAGTGCTGGAAATGTTTCTAACTAAAACATGAAAGAAATATCTTAACAGGCTGACTTGGGGAAAATGTTCAACATGTAGAGACCAAAATGTTTTCTAAAAAGGGAAACAACTCAATATGGTCCCAAGGCCCTGCCTGGGCTTTAATAGAGGGACATCCAAAGTAAAGTAAAATAGCTTAAATTTAAGGGAAATTTTCTCATGAGGGTAGGATGTTATTATCATTTAATTTAATACTTATTTTTATAAAGTGATTTTTTTTAATTAAGGGAACTCTTCAAAGTCTCTATTGTGACCTTCTGGGGATTCATAGGATGAAACTGAATCACTCTTCTACATGACCACTCTTCAGCTATTTCTTGCTAACACTGTGTATTCAGGCCACTACATCTTCGTAATAATCAGGAGACATTTTTTATGTGTAATTTTAGCTTTTCCTACCTTGAATTCCTCTATATATATTAAGAATAACAGTAATTAACAGTAATACTAATGGCATCTGGAGTGTGCATTATACATGACAGAAAGCTTTCACATCCATTATTGACTTATAATACTTGGTAATTCTCAAAATAATCTATTTCTTTCTATAGTCTACATATGGCATTTATAAAATTGTAATTTCCCGCTTCCTAATGCTCCCTGAACTACCACAGTCCTACTAATTATATACAGTAGTTAGATGCATTATAATATATTTTATTTGTAAAATATGGATGTGTTTTACCAGAAAAACAAAAAGATCAATTATCTCTAACAAAACTGAACTTGGACTATTTTCTAAATACACTCATCACAGTCCTACAGATCCATTTCTTTAAATCTTTTCTCTTATCATTTTCATTATGCCCCATTCTCTCATGCAATAGTCTCAAGTTTCTATGTTTCCAGCTTCTGATTTAAAATCCATGGCCTATAAGTGTTTTAACTAAAGCAGAACTATAGAAAAATATACTAAATGGATACCGATGAGAAGACTGTCTTTGGGTAGTGTGATGGCTTTCTGATACGTGTTCATCTGGGCTTTCTAAGTTTTTGGCATGAAGCATATAATTCATTTTGTACTTAGAGAAAAAGTAAAAAAATAACAGACATAAAGTACTTCTTTTAGCCACTTAGCTTTGATACATAATTATATATAAAAATGGGTTTTGGTTGATAGTGGTTTTAGGAGTCTCTTGTGCTCAACTTCATATTGAAACAGTGATACAGCAAAATGCACTATATCAAGTAGAATTCTTCCCCTCTAAAGAAGACTGTTTAGAAATGAACATCTTTTTGAGGCACCTGTTCCCTTTCAACAGGGATGACAGATAAAGTTTGATTGAGAGAAATGCCAATTGTGTTATGAGGCAGATGGATTAACTTTCTAATGTTTCTTTCCTGACAGTAAATCTCCAGTTTTACTCCTATGCTTAGCAAAATATTTTTAGAAATATCGTTTGTTCAATAGAGATGATGCATTTTACTACTTCTTAGAGCAAATCATTGATCTCTATCACCATGGCATTAGATAGGCCTCACAAATCACCCACGCATCTGCCCTCAGCCTCAAATAAATCATTGACAGAGCAGTAAAGAAAAAGGAAATGCCAGTTGGAACTAGGTCCAAGTCAAGAGGAAAAGATTTTATGCTATCTCTATTTATGACATTTCCTTTTTCTTAAAGACTTTGCTTTTCTATTTTTCTTTTTATTGCAATTTCCTCTTGAGGACCTCCCTCATGAGGTGTATTTTAGCCTAGGACAAATTTACCTAGCAGGAATTTTTGAGTTCTTAAAAAATTCTATGTTGAATATCATCCAAGGTGACTTTGAAATTAATAGGTCAAGCAATGATAAAATGTATGAAATGTACCCCCCACACACACATGTATATATATATATATATATATATATATATATATATATATATATACCTACACACCTCTCAGCATGTAATGATTCAATTTTAAAGTTCTTATTTTGAAAAATTATCAATTCTCCAACCTAAAAATTCTCATCTACTTTGTTTACACTCACTTTGTTATCAAGAAGAGATCTAGCTGAAGTTACAATCTTTCTCACCCCCCACCAGTACCTTGCTGTTGAGACTTCCTCACTAAGCTGGCAGCCCTCTTGGAGGATACCAACAAGAAAATTTATGTTCTAGCCATCTTCCGTGGTACCCACTCAGGCACAGGGAAAGGCCCACACTCTTGTCATGACAAAGGGTGGGAATGCTGGCTACACTTGACACTCTGCCTCTCAGTTCTGACTTTTCACCCTTGCCATTACCCTCTGCCCAGAAACAGCAGCCCAGCACATCATGCACCCTGCCGGCTGGGTGGCTCAGCAATCTTGGTACAGCAGATAATCTTATAGTCAGATTTAATGGCAGTTCTGCTACATTCAATCTTGTAGAAGGAATAGATAAGTTAAATGCCCCACAGGAAGAGGAAGGGGAGGGGATGGCTGTCACTCCGTGAATCTTTAATCCTCCCCCATGAGATGGCTTCACATTCTATAGTCACACTGTACTTGATGGAAGGGGAGGCAAGCACATGGGGAGGAATGGTGGTGTATGTTATGCTGAACTGGTACCTCTCAGCAGACAGACTCGGGAGGGATGTGACTGAGCCTACAGATTGGCAATGCTCTGAACTTGAAACACAGGGGACTTGGTGACTTTTGTTCTCAGATGTGAGTTCTAGTCAAAATTTCATGGAAAGCCTACTTTGCACTTCACACCATGACTCTAAAATGATTTGTCAACTGAAGCTTTGACATTTTGAAGTATTTTATCTTGATTTCTGGTGGCGTAATCAGTGGGGTATCTCTGAAGGAAAGATAACATCTCCTTATCAAAAACACTAACTATTCTGGACATATCATTTACCATCCCAACCAGGAAAATCACAGCAAAAAGCAAAATTTAGAGCATTTTTACTCTTAAAGTCTTATTTGTGATAAACATAGAAATGGCTATGTATATTCCATGTGCTTAGCATGTGCTTAGAAAATGATATGAAAGAATAGCACTGAAACATGTATATTACCATATGTGAAATAGATGACCAGTGCAAGTTTGATGCATGAAGCAGGGCACTCAAAGTTGGTGCTCTGGGACAACCCAGAGGGATGGGGTGGGGAGGGAGATGGGAGGAGGGTTCACGATGGGGGACACCTGTACACTCATGGCTGATTCATGTTGATGGTGAAAACTACCACAATACTGTAAAGTAATTAGCCCACAAATAAAATAAATAATTTTTTAAAAAAAGAATGAGTCAGTCAATGTATGGCAAAACCAACACAATAATGTAAAGAGAAAAATAAATTTGAAAAAAAGAATGAGTCATTTTATAGATAAGGAAAATGCTTAAGGAAACTTATTTGTTTAAGTTTACACAGCAAGTAAATGTAATAATCTGTTTTAAAACTTAAAAAAAATAAAATGTCATTGAATTGAGCTAAATTATTTTGAAGAAATGAGGTTTTTAAATGCTCTATATAATTTTACTATCAACTCTCCCCCTCTGCCACTCCTTTGGGAAGATACTTGCTTTAAAAATGTGTTAATACTTTGCTCCAAAATAGGGTTTAGGAAACCCCACATGGGGTCCAAAATCTGAGGTTCTAACAGAATTGCTTTGGGAAATGCCCATTTCATAGAATAACATGGAATGGGACAGATAAACACATCCCTCCCACATACACACACAATATAATGGGTTGTCCAAAAAGTTCATATACATTTTTCTGTACAATGTTACAGAAAAATTTGAATGAACTTTTTGGCCAACCTAATACATGCATTTATAAATTAACAATAGTTCTCTGAGTAGTAGAATTCTGTTATTTTAAGCTTTCTTTATGGCATTTCATATCTTATTAATTTCTACAATTAATATATATTACAAATGAGATGAATGTTGGTAAAATTTATTAAATTCTTATATCTGTCCATCACTGTGATGCACTTCTTTATATATACCTTGTTTAAACCTCAAAACAGAACAAAAATTCAAAAAAAGTTTCATCTTACTTTACTGGTAGGAAAGCTACAACTTGGAGGTTTTTCACTGCATACCTGGAAAGACAGAACTAAGAGAGGGCAAAGTGTGTATATGAATCCATGTCTATCTGAATCTACATATGCGTTCCTGCCACTACACCATGAAAAATAACTGATGTGGGAGAACCTTCACTGGACCACACATCAGAAGTGCCTTCCTGTGATCAATATGCCCATGCTGATTTTCATGAGTTGGGATGTAAAATGTTGCCCTCCATCTGAAGGTAGAGCAGCAGATAGGCAGAAGGGGTGTTTCACCTAGCAAGCATATAAAGCAATGTGGAGTGAAGGGAGAGAGATGAATTCAGTACACACTCAAATAAGTTTTTTTAAAAAAATTTTTAAAGAAAGCTACAAAAACTAAAAATAGATGTAATGCCATTTACCCATTCAGTTCAGTTCAGTTGCTCAGTCATGTCCAACTCTTTGCAACCCCATTAACCACATCATGCCAGGCCTCCCTGTTCATCACCAATTCCCAGAGCCTACCCAAACCCATGTCCATCGAGTCGGTGATGCCACTCAACCATCTCATTCTCTGTCATCCCCTTCTCCTTCTGCCCTCAATCTTTCCCAGCATCAGGGTCTTTTCAAATGAGTCAGCTGTTCACATCAGGTGGCAGAAGTATTGGAGTTTCAGCTTCCACATCAATCCTTCCAATGAATATTCAGGGATGATTTCCTTTAGGATGGACTGGTTGGATCTCCTTGCAGTCCAAGGGACTCTCAAGAGTCTTCTCCAACACCGTAGTTGAAAGGCATCAATTCTTTTGAGCTCAGCTTTCTTTATAGTCCAATTCTCACATCCACAGATGACTACTGGAAAAATCATAGCCTTGACTAGATGGAGTTTTGTTGGCAAAGTAATGTCTCTGCTTTTTAATATGCTGTCTAGGTTGGTCATAACTTTCCTTCCAAAGAGTAAGTGTCTTTTAATTTCATGGCTGCAGTCACCATCTGCAGTGATTTTGGAGCCCCCAAAATAGTCAGCCACTGTTTCCACTGTTTCCCCATCTATTTACCATGAAGTGATGGGACCGGATGCCATGATCTTAGTTTTCTGAATGTTGAGCTTTAAGCCAACTTTTTCACCCTCCTCTTTTACTTTCATCAAGAGGCTCTTTAGTTATTCTATTTTCAAAAAATGTTC
>ML663448.1:1737591-1870604 GCA_007570785.1 Antilocapra americana | reverse complement strand
TTCTTGCCACCTCTTCTTAATATCTTCTGCTTCGGTTAGGTCCATACCATTTCTGCCCTTTATCGAGCCCATCTTTGCATGAAATGTTCCCTTAGTATCTCTAATTTTCTTGAAGAGATCTCTAGTCTTTCCCATTCTGTTGTTTTCCTCTATTTCTTTGCACGGATCACTGAGGAAGGCTTTCTTCTCTCTCCTTGCTACTCTTTGGAACTCTGCATTCATATGGAAGTATCTTTCGTTTTCTCCTTTGCTTTTCACTTCTCTTCTTTTCACAGCTATTTGTAAGGCCTCCTCAGACAGCCATTTTGCTTTTCTGCATTTCTTTTCCATGGGGATGGTCTTAATCCCTGTCTCCTGTACAGTGTCACAAACTTCTTTCCATAGTTCATCAGGCACTCTATCAGATCTAGTCCCTTAAATCTATTTCTCACTGCTACTGTATAATCATAAGGGATTTTATTTTGGTCATACCTGAATGGTCTATAGGTTTTCCCTACTTTCTTCTATTTGAGTCTGAATTTGGCAATAAGGAGTTCATGATCTGAGCCACAGGCAGCTCCTGGTCTTGTTTTTGTTGACTGTATACAGCTTCTCCATCTTTGGCTGCAAAGCTGGTTTAGGAATAGATAATTTAGGACAGGTTCTGCTGGGCAGTTCTGCTGGTCTTGGGTATGGACTAACTGACCTAGCCAGGGCTTGGCTGTGGCAGTGGTTGATACAGCTCTCCTCCATAAGTCTCTTCCTCCTTTTGGGGCTGGAGAGCAATCCTTGTCATGTATCTCTCATGGCAATAGTAGAGGTACAGGAAGATAAGCCTCATTTCCAAGTTCTTTTCAAGCTTTTGGTCTGCCCTCCAAGCCTTTGATGAAGAAATATTCCATTGATCAAAGTAAGTCACATAACCAAAGTCAAAGCCAAGAGGCAGGAAAAAAGTATTCTTTCTCTTTAATGGGATACACTGCAAAGTCAGACGAAAAAGGATATGGATATGGGAGGGAAGAACTGAGCCCATGAATGTCATAGGTAAGTTTACAGTCAATCTGCTATAGTCCAGGCACTGTGCTAGGCACTGAGGAAACAGTGCTGATCATGGTGGAACGCTGACCCCCTGAAGCTTACATTCAAAAATTCATGAGTTAACATCCACTCATAGATTCACTGCAGTCTGCTATAACTATAACCAAAATTTAACAGCGAAGGTAAATCTGTTACCCTTGCCATATCTTACACTTCTAGGAGAATTAAGTGCTTTGAGAGATTATCCATTATCCTGAAATCCTTTCAACATTGCTCCCCTTCTACTGTCATGCATATATTATATGATATATCTGTTTAAGAAAATCATTGAATTCATTGAGAGAACCAATGGAATAGCCTTTCTATGCTCTTATAGCTGTGGGTCTGTATGAGACTCTGTAGGTAGGATGAAAAACTCTCAGTTTAAGAAGCTGAGAGGAGACTTCCCTGGTGGTCCAGTGGCCAAGACTCTGCACTCCCAATGCAGAGGGTCTGGGTTCAGTCCCTCATCAGGGAACTGGATCCCACATGCTGCAACTAAGAAAGATCCTGCATGCTACAATGAAGATAAAAGATCCAACATGCTGCAACTAAAACTTTGTGTAGCCAAATAAATAAATACTTAAAAAAAAGAAGTTGAAGACTTGCATTCCTGGGCTTCATCCCTTACAAGCATCGTATTGACATCACAAAGTTGTGACTTAATTCCAAAACATATACTGAGAGCTATCTGTGTACCAGGCCCAGTGATCAGAGTTGTTCCATTTAATGATTCATCTAATCCTCAAGATAATGCTGTGAGTAAAACTAGTAGAAAATGCTCTCTATATTCAAAAAATGGTTATTAAACACCAATTATATGCCAGGCACCCAGCCTACCACATTAGAAACACATATTTCTGTCCTTCAGAGAGACATACCTGTAAACAAGACAATTAAAATATAACAAGATAAGAGACTTTACAGGTGACAATGTACTTTAAAATATTATGCAAATATACTGTATTATAATTAAGCATAGCTGTAGGTTTCAAAGACTGCATCCCATTTTCAGAAGTGCCTAATTTATAAACAGGGAAATCTGTGGTACTGAGATGATTTAAAGTGAATGGAGGGCGGCGGCATAGGGACGGTACCCTGACCGGGCTACTACAGCACTAGGGTGTCAGTCGGTCCCGCCCAGAACACTTCAGTTCTGCTCTGGAAGGATATATTCAATAACTGATTGGTGTGTCCCTTGAATACAAGAAAATGGAAACTGAACAGCCAGAGGAAACCTTTCCCAACACCGAAACCAATGGCGAATTTGGTAAATGCCCTGCTGAAGATATGGAAGAGGAACAAGCTTTTAAAAGATCTAGAAACACTGATGAGATGGTTGAATTACGCATTCTGCTTCAGAGCAAGAATGCTGGGGCAGTGATTGGAAAAGGAGGCAAGAATATTAAGGCTCTCCGTACAGACTACAATGCCAGTGTTTCAGTCCCAGACAGCAGTGGCCCCGAGCGCATATTGAGTATCAGTGCTGATATTGAAACGATTGGAGAAATTCTGAAGAAAATCATCCCTACCTTGGAAGAGGGCCTGCAGTTGCCATCACCCACTGCAACCAGCCAGCTCCCGCTCGAATCTGATGCTGTGGAATGCTTAAATTACCAACACTATAAAGGAAGCGACTTTGACTGCGAGTTGAGACTGTTGATTCATCAGAGTCTGGCAGGAGGAATTATTGGAGTCAAAGGTGCTAAAATCAAAGAACTTAGAGAGAACACTCAGACAACAATCAAGCTTTTCCAGGAATGTTGTCCTCAATCTACTGACAGAGTCGTTCTTATCGGAGGAAAACCTGATAGGGTTGTAGAGTGCATAAAGATCATCCTTGATCTTATATCAGAGTCTCCTATCAAAGGACGCGCTCAGCCTTATGATCCCAATTTTTATGATGAAACTTATGATTATGGTGGTTTTACAATGATGTTTGATGACCGCCGTGGACGTCCTGTGGGATTTCCCATGCGGGGAAGAGGTGGTTTTGACAGAATGCCGCCTGGTCGGGGTGGGCGTCCCATGCCTCCCTCCAGAAGAGATTATGATGATATGAGCCCTCGTCGAGGACCTCCTCCACCCCCTCCCAGACGAGGCGGCCGGGGTGGTAGTAGAGCTCGGAATCTTCCTCTTCCACCACCACCACCACCACCTAGAGGAGGAGATCTAATGGCCTATGACAGAAGAGGAAGACCTGGAGACCGTTATGATGGCATGGTTGGTTTCAGTGCTGATGAAACCTGGGACTCTGCAATAGATACATGGAGCCCATCAGAATGGCAGATGGCTTATGAACCACAGGGTGGCTCTGGATATGATTATTCCTATGCAGGGGGTCGTGGCTCATATGGTGATCTTGGTGGACCTATTATTACTACACAAGTAACTATTCCCAAAGATTTGGCTGGATCTATTATTGGCAAAGGTGGTCAGTGGATTAAACAAATCCGTCATGAGTCAGGAGCTTCGATCAAAATTGATGAGCCTTTAGAAGGATCCGAAGATCGGATCATTACCATTACAGGAACACAGGACCAGATACAGAATGCACAGTATTTGCTGCAGAACAGTGTGAAGCAGTATGCAGATGTTGAAGGATTCTAATGCAAGATATTTTTTCTTTTTTATAGTGTGAAGCAGTATTCTGGAAAGTTTTTCTAAGACTAGTGAAGAACTGAAGGAGTCCTGCATCTTTTTTTTTATCTGCTTCTGTTTAAAAAGCCAACATTCCTCTGCTTCATAGGTGTTCTGCATTTGAGGTGTAGTGAAATCTTTGCTGTTCACCAGATGTAATGTTTTAGTTCCTTACAAACAGGGTGGGGGGTGGGGGAGGGTGTGCAAAAACTAACATTGAAATTTTGAAACAGCAGCAGATTGAGTGAATTTTAATTTTTGTTCATTGTTGGTGGTTTAAAGAAGTCCCCCCATGTAATTATTGTGAACACTTTGCATTGTGGTCACTGTAACATTTGGGGTGGTGGGACAGGGAGGAAAAGTAACAGTAGTCCATATGTCCCTGGCATCTATTCAGAGCAGTGTGCAGAATGTAATGCTCTTTTGTAAGAAACGTTTTATGATTTTTAAAATAAATTTAGTGAACCTAAAAAAAAAAATAAATAAATAAAGTGAATGGAGGAATATCCTGACCCCATGTGCCACCACTGTTTCCATCATCCTGAGAAAGTCCAATTAAAAGGGGGAAAAAAGCATGATGTTTGCCAGCCCAGAAGAAAAATAACAGTCTTTGCAGACTCAGAAGAATACTGAAGAAATATATGTGCCCAGGACAGGAGTAAACAGTTCAAAAACCATACAGATAGAGGGAACTCAGGGCATAAACGTAAATGCTGAGAGTGTGGAGTGATCTTATTTAGGCATTGGTTCCAACTGCCTTGATATGAGATCAATGTCCATGAGTTCCAGACACAAAAAGAGTTTATCAGCTCCAGTACTTCACAAAAACTTGTTTAAACAGATAATTAACCTAAATATGTATCTGTCTCCCTATAAACTTTTTCTCTACTTCCTTCCTTCCCCAAATATTTCCTAAAGTGGAAGTGAAAGTAGTTCAGTCGTGTCTGACTTTTTGCAGTCCCTGGAATTCTCCAGGCCAGAATACTGGAGAGGGTAGCCTTTCCCTTCTCCAGGGGATCTTCCAACCCAGGGATCAAACCCAGGTCTCCCACATTGCAGCCAGAATCTTTACCAGCTTAGCTACCAGGGAACTCCATTTCCTAAAGTAAAGCATGCTAACTTCTAGAAGGTACATGATGACATCAGCCACTGAGTTGGCTTATCTTACCAAAAACTTTCACTGACAAATAGGAAATATTTTTAATAAAACACGTACCCTCAGACATAAGAAGAGTTATTTATCACAAATTTTAAAGCCCAATCACTGATGACTAGAAATGTTATTGTACTTAGAATATCAGGACCTCGATCTCAGTATTGTTTTCATTAAATGATTTTGCCAAAGTTATGAAACCTTCGTAATTCCATGAAAAATGGGTGTCTCTAACAATACCATATATAATGAAGTATATATTGCTGTGTGGTTGGAAAATTCCATTGTCACCTGCATCAGCCTCAAAGATCAGTTTGCCTACACAGATCAAAGGGAACCTTACAGCTTACTGGTTCATTTAAAAGTGAACCAGGACAATTTTAAGACCTTATTAAACCCCTCAAATTAATCAGAATAAGAATGCTTTGACTTGTAAACAGCAAAGTACTTTATGAGGAATTATGAAGGAGATGAACTCATCTGTTGTTTGAGTTGAACTTTTCCGATGTGTTCATTTTCATTCCTGGTCTCTCTCAAGCCTCAGTATTCTTGAACCTTGTTTCACATTCATGATATATTTTAAAGTCAAATCAAATTTGTATTATTCTATTCAATTAAACATCCAAAGCTTGGGCTGGTGCTCCAGCAGTGCAGGAGTAGAAAAAATATTGTTGACATAAAGTAGAAACTGAAGCCCCTCATATCTTCATGTTGCACAACATCCTTCCACGGAGACCAGGCAAGGGACAAGCCAGGCTGGGGAGTTCTTCATGGCCAGGAAAGAGGAGGGAATGGAAAGCAGAGACCAGGGTCAAGGACAAGGGCCCACTTCTATGGATGATAGAGGAACACTGGGACTGTCCTCTATCTATTGTCTCTCAGCTCTAAGATCACCTTTCTGTGAACCTAGAGCTCTGAAAACCAGTTTCCCAGCTTCTTTGCTAGCTGGCTTCCTGTCCAGTTCTGCCAGTGGGAGACTGACAAGGCAGAAGCTTCTGGAGAAATACAGAACGTGAGAGGAGGAGAAAGGAGACTTCCTACTTCTTCCCCAGTGTCTATTAGCATCACTCCAAAGCAGCCTCACCCTACACCTTCAGAGGTGACAGAAGCAGCTTGAGGATCAGTCATCTGTGCTTCGTCACCCCCTGGGCCACGCTACTCTAGGCTATCAAAGCACCAAGCGGACCATCCCCTGCTTGGCCAAGTACCAGAAGCAGCGGTGCACCTGCTCCACAGAGGTCCAGGCACCAGTCCCGACCTGCTCCTTTTCCATGCCCCTGGTTCTAAGCCACCCCTTCCCCTTCTTGACCTCCCACCCAGGAACTGCTCCTGAAGCTGTTTACCTCGAACCTTCCTAGGCTTCTTCTTTCACTCAGTAGCCTTCCAATCCCCATGTAACCAATTCCTGTATTAAATCCCTTCCAGTTAAATTCCTAGTGAAGTTTCTCTTTTCTTGCTGCTGATGCTGCTGCTGCTAAGTTGCTTCAGTCATGTCCGACTCTGTGCAACCACATAGATGGCAGCCCACCAAGCTCCCCTGTCCCTGGGATTGTCCAGGCAAGAACACTGGAGTGGGTTGCCATTTCCTTCTCCAATGAATGCATGCATGCTAAGTCACTTCAGTCGTGTCCAACTCTGTGCGACCCCATGGACAGCAGCCCACCAGGCTCCCCTGTCCACAGGATTCTCCGGGCAAGAATACTGGAGTGGGTTGACATTTTATTCTCCATCTCTTTTCTTGACTAGATCCTAATTGATATTCTCACCAAAGCAGCAACTGTCAATGAAAAAAGAAAGTGGATTTTTCCATTGCTGGCGAGGGATTGGGGAAAGGATCGATATGTTATTTTTAGAAGTTGTAGAGGTGATTCTGATAATATCACCATTCCCCAACATTATTCTTTCTGCCTTTCTTCCTCTTTTGAGTGTAATGTGATTTCTGAGCCATCTTAAAAGGGCATACTGTGTACATATAAAGGTAGTTGCAGTGGAAGAGATCTATGGGAGTCTTCATGGAGCCTCTTTATCTACTAACCCCATCAGTAAATCCACCTACCACACAGATGTCAACAGTGGTGATCTGTAATGATGCTAGACCACGTACCACCGTACCTCTATCATGATTCCTTTCAAAAGCTGCCCTTCCTAGCCAGTCATGGGAGGGGCACACAAGTCACCAACCTTCACAAGAATTAGAGGTCACATATGTAATTGTGTCTATGCTCCAGCACAAGGACACAGTCAACTCCACAGAAGAGTCAAGTAAACAGAATTTCAGCCTAGGGCTTAGGAAAAGGTTCCCAACCCTTGACACTGAACAATCTCACCAGTGACAGCACTTTCAAAACTAGACTAAACATCTTCCAGAAATAAAATCAAGCTAAAAAAAATCATTTCAAAAACTGGAAACTCTTTAGCATTGGCTTTTACACATGAATGCTATAATTATGTTCTTATATCTGTAGGGTATCTTTATTTCTCTAGTGCTTTGGTTGCATTGTATTTTGATTAAATATTAACCAACAAATATTTCAAGAAATGGAGGAGGATGAATCCCTAAATAAACAACTTTGGTTTTCAAAAAGATCATTTCTAGAAATTAACACAATGAATCAAGGTGCGTGCTTTAAAACTGAGTTCAGGCAGATGTTGACTGCAGCATTCAGCTTCTATTTCTGCGCATCACTGAGCCCCTCATGCCCAGAGCTAATATGACCTCAAGAAAATGAAACCAGTCTTTGGCTGAGTGATTCAGAAGCAGTGGGGGGAGTTGGTAATAAATGTTAATGGGTTTTAGTCAAACCCAAAGCAAAATACAAACCAGCCAAAGTAAATATTTTTTTCTTATGCTGTCAGCTGACATTTGTGTGGCAGGATAAGGCCTTACCCTGATAAATAATTTTTTGAGTTAACAGCCACTGCTTCAGTTTACCTCTCACTGGGGGAAAAACACAGGAAATCATTGGAAGCAAACAGGATAAGATAGGTGTTTCACAACAGTTCCGCTATATTTACCAAACTCTTAGGCTAGCTGCTAGCTCATCTTAAATTTTGGTCTTTACCCCCACCTAGTCTCCACCACACAGGACACACAGCTCCTTCACACATCAATATCTTCTCCATTATTTACTAGCATTCTTATCAACACTTCATTATATGCCTCTTAAGTAGGGCTGGTATCATAAACCCTTGTGTACATTCAGAGTAACAGCTCTTAAACTTATGTCAAACAGCAGAAAAAAATATTTTTGATAAGTCTATCAGTTTAAATCCACTCATCTTTTCCCTATTCATTGCTGGGAAGTTGTAGGTAAAATATGTCAAGATAAGGATGCATATTTTTCTGACAACTGTTTTGTAATGTCTCTGGTGTTTCTTTTTTTTAATTTTCTTTACTTTATTGTGTTGGTTTTGCCATACATTGACATGAATCTGCCACGGGTATACATATGTTCCCCCTCCAGAACCCCCCTCCCTCCTCCCTCCCAATTCCCTCTCCCTGGGTCATCCTGGTGCACCAGCCCCGAGCATCAAACCTGGGCTGGCGATTTCTTAAATTTGCTCCCTGCCCCCAAATCCTGCAAGTTTATCTAAATGGCAAAATACACCAGTTTGCATTCAGAGTACATTCCTTCTTAATGTATCTACTTGTTTGTAGTTGCTGAAGATATGCCTATGCCCTGAACATTTACTACATATGATATATCCCTTGTATCTGCCTTCCCTGATAGCTCAGTTGGTAAAGAATCCACCTGCAATGCAGGAGACCCCAGTTTGAATCCTAGTTTGGAAAGATCCACTGGAAAAGGGATAAGCTACCCACTCCAGTATTCTTGGGCTTCCCTGGTGGCTCAGCTGGTAAAGAATCCATCTGCAATACAGGAGACCCCGTTTCAACCCCTGGGTTGGGAAGATCCCCTGGAGAAGGGAAAGGCTACCCACTCCAGTATTCTAGCCTGCAGAATTCCATGGACTGTATAGTCCGTGGGGTCACAAAGAGTTGGACACAATTGAGCAACTTTCCCTTTTACTTTATATCTCCCTGAATTATCATCAGTTGGAACCTATGAGCCTCCAGCAAAACATTACTTTCTTTTTGCCACTCCTAGCAACATGGCATAGCAGATACGGCAGAAGTTGATTGGCACCCTGCCCACATCCTCCTGCTATCCATTATTCTTTGCTTTCAAGGCAAACCCCTGCTGCCCGCTGCCTGAGAGGGCTCTCTAACCAGGAAGCAGGCCCTGTCCATGCATGCGGAAGGCCTGAAGGTCCAAGAGTTAACACTGCCCCCAGTGGCTGTCGATCAATGAAGGATGAGAGTGGACGGATTCACACCCCAGCTTCCTTTCTCTCTCTAGTGGAATGACTCTGAGTCATGTTGCACACAATCTTGCAGAACTGACGGTCAGTCACCTACAACAGTAACTCTCTTGTGAGCTCGTCTCTTTATTGACTTCCTTCCCTTCCCTGTCTCACTTTGCACCTTTTCTGTCAGTGCTTTCTGGAACGGCTCCCAAATAAACTACTTGTATCCATATCTTGTCTTGAGGTCTGCTTATGAGGGACCCCATGTTAAAACCACTCAGCAGACGTTTTCAGTGACATGTATGGGTCTTTCTGCCCCACAAACAAAAAATCGAAGGTCTCATATTTGGGAATGGAGGAATAAAAATGACTTCAGAGTGTTTTTTACTCTAAACACAATACTCATTCCCCCATAGGAGGTATGGACAGACACCAAAATTATACTGTATATTACTCTCAGTATAATCTTGCTTGACCCATAGGCTAGTGAAGCCTTCGATAATGAAACACCTTGACTAAATCAGGGCCTGGGCCGGTAGAATTAAGCCAAGACACTGGTAATACTGGTGGACAAATGGTTCCTGCTCCTCAGCCCATGGATCAATTTACATCCAGGAATTAACACAGAAGCAGAGGAGTCTCTTGGAAAGAACAATGTAAGATTCCAACCCATTATGCATGTGTTTCAATGTTATTAAAGCCACTTTATGACCCTGACCATGAACAGATAACATAAAAGTGTAATGAGGCCATGAGGATGGCTGAGAGTGACAACTTGACTGGATTTAGCAGCAAGGACTCACGATTGAAGTTGATGGTCCCTTAGAGCCCTCTCAGAGGCTAGCACTGAAATTTAACTCCGACCACTCCTGCTTGAGTCTAACCCTGGGGAAGACACATTCACCATCACATCAACAACTACTCTCGTGCTTGGCAAGGCACTGGAGATTCAAAGGCGAGCAAAAGAGACATGTCCCTACCTTTGTAGAGTTTATGGTAGAGAGTGGAAGACAGATACTCAGTAAGCAGGAAAACAGGCAGACACCTACAGAAAGTGTATTTTAACAATATCAGAAATCAGAATTTCAGGGTGAAGGGAGCAGGCTGGAGGAAATAGCATATGTCAAGGTCTTGAGGCAGCAAAGAAGGTGGACCTTTTAAGGAACAGAAAGAATGTCAATGCAGCTAAGGTGAGGGAGAGACAGGGGTGGAGGGAGAGAGAGGGAAGGAGGGAGGGAGAGGCACAGAAAGAAAATTTAGTGAAGGACAGGGAAGCCTGACACGCTGCAGTTCATGGGATTGCAAAGAGTCAGACATGACTTAATGACTAAGCAACCAATTTAACAGGGGATCTCAAACCGAGCTGCTCATTATAAATAATGATTCTTTCACATCCTCCAATCAATCAAATCAAAATACTTAGGAGGTGGAATGTGAGCCTGACTATGTTTTAAAGCTCCCCAGTTGCTTCTCTGTGTGGCCAGCTTGAAGAACCAGGCCAACATTTCAATGTGATTTAGTTTATTACTGAACAGCTAGCCAGTCTGTCCCCAGCCCAAATGGGTTACAAGAGAGTTAGACTGAACTTGAAGTTGGGGTTTGCAGAAAGCCTGCTTTGAGATGGGCATTTTTCATACATTGTGCTATTCAGTATCAAAAACTTTCAAAAAAATTAAGGGAATTCCCTGGCAGTCCAGGCCCTGCTTTCTAAGACAGAGGTGGATGGTTGCAACCCTTGAGAAGCCAAGAAGGAGTCCGACGAAGGGGTGGCATTAAGAAGGGTCACAGAGGGAAGAAACAGAGGACACAAGACAGACTTTCAACAAGTCACTCTTCTTCCCAAAGGACTACAAACAGTGAAAAGCGGGAGAAGGTATGAAGAAGAGAGAAAGCTCCTACCCTGTTTGGGGGAATGTAAATTGGTAACAGCCAGGATAAAGGACACTATGAAGGTTCATTAAAATACTTTAAATTGAGCTACCCCGGGACCTGGCAGTCCTCTCTGCAGTTTTTGCTCTCAGAAACTTCTCCCCGGGTTACTGAGGAGTCATCCCTGAAGCCACACTTTCTCTCATACCCTCAGCTAATTCATCAGTTCAGTCCTACTAGCTACACTTTTAAAAGAGCTCCAGGAATCCGGCAATTTCTCATTCTCCACACCGCTACAACCCTGGACACAGTGGGCATGACTAGGAGCCCCTGTGAGCTATGGTCAGAAAGAGAAAGGACAGCAGAGTGTGCTGATCAAGGAGGTGACTCCCCTTCAAACCCTCCAGGGCGTTCCCATTTCCACCAGACCACAATGCTGACTCCTCACCAGGATCTGGGGGCCCTCCAAGCTCTGGGCCTGCCTATGTCATTTCTGGATCCACCTCCTGCAGGGCTCCCTGGCCCTCACCCCAGCCTCCCACCTGTCCCATAAGGACTGCTGCCCCTTGGGCAGCCCTACATGCCATTTCTTCCCTCTGAGAGGCTGTTACCCAGACCTCTGCAGGGCTGCCTGCTTCTCCTCATCTAGCTCTTCAGAGAGGTCTTGTCTGGCCACCAGAGCAAAGGAGGGCTCCATCCTAACCTTGCTGCTTATGGGCCACGAGACCAACAACTGTTGGCTCACTGGAGACCATGCTTTCAAAAGTGTAACAAACTGTGTCCAGGGCCAGAAGGATTGCAATTCTTTCTCGTCAGAAATTCCATTCATCACACTCTGTCTGACAAGCTCATCAGCCTTGAACTCATCGCCTGGTCTCATTCTCTATTTGCAAAATGAGAATAATCATGAACATGAGTCTTGAGGCAACGTTCTGACTGAGGATTCAACGTGTGTCAGCAATTAGATTCCAGGTGTCGTGTTCCAAAAACAGGGACAACCCACAGCCAATCTTTATCTCCTACTTTCCTTTGTGGCTGATGTTGGCTTTTCGTTTGCATTTAGCACATTCAGGGAGGAGGAGAATAAACTTTCCATTGGCTGACACTGTGTGAACACACAGAACATTCAGTCATGGCTGGAAGCCTGGGTGCGAACCATCCCCAGAAACCCTCATGGGCTTGGACCAGACTCTAAATCCATTAATCTCCTGCAAGGTAACCAAGTCCACTGCCAATAAAGAATTAACAGCACCATTTCCTGGACTTGGTGTTATCTAAGAGTCCACACAGACTCAGAAAATGGAGTGTGGCTTCTACTCCAGGCAATTCATGAAAGGATGGATAGTGTCTGGAACAGTAACAAAGCTGGTCCCATGATGAGTGCCTGGGCTCCTGCTTACTCTCCCTTATGGCAACATCAACCTGCTTTTCTCCTCTGTGTGGTCAGAAGTTCTAAACCTGTGGGCCCCTGTAAGGTGTATGGGTAGATTTCAGGGGGTCCATGATTTGAATGGGAACATTTTGATCTTTTTGTTTTCAGCCTCTTAACTGTCATGTTACATTTCAGTTGTAGAAGAGCTCGAAATACTGTGAATGTTCATCACTACTTCAAAATTATAGCAGTTATTAGATCTAACATTAGATCCTGTTATGTCCCACATTAATAAAGAAGCACATGTGTTACTCTAGCAAAAATCTGGGGGTTTTTTTAGTATTTTGATAGCAGTTTTTCAATATAATTGCTTTCCTTTGTTATCCTATATATTTCATGTGTACCCCAATGTTCATCGCCACATTGTTCACAATAGCCAGGACATGGAAGCAACCTAGATGCCCATCAACTGACGAATGGATAAGAAAGCTGTGGTACATATACACAATGGAATACTACTCAGCATTAAAAAAAATTCATTTGAATCAGTTCTACTCAGGTGGACGGAACTGGAGCCTATTATTCAGAGTGGAGTAAGCCAGAAGGAAAAACAACAATACAGTATACTAACGCATATATATGGAATTTAGAAAGATGGTAACGAGAACCCTGCATGCGAGACAGCAAAAGGAATGCAGATGTATAGATCAGACACATGGACTCTGTGGAAGAGGGCAAGGGTGGGAGGATATGGGAGAATGGCATTGAAACATGTTAATTATCATATGTGAAATCAATCGCCAGCCCAGGATTGACGCTTGGGGCTGGTGCACCAAGATGTCCCAGGGGGAGGGAATCAGGAGCAGGGAGGGAGGGGGGTTCTGGAGGGGGAGCATATGTAAACCCATGGCAGTTTCATGTCATTGTATGGCAAAACCAACACAATAAACAAAAGAAAATTTAAAAATAATAATAATAATAAAATAAAAAGACAAAAGAATTGTACTGCACACACACACACAAAAATAAATAAATAAAAATATTTTCTGAGGGGAAGGTTACAAGCTTCATCAGTCTTCCAAAGCCTAGCTCCCACCTTACATCCTATATTCAGTTCAGTTCAGTTCAGTTGCTCAGTCATGTCCGACTCTTCGCGACCCCATGAACCGCAGAATGCCAGGCCTCCCTGTCCACCACCAACTCCCGGAGTCCACCCAAACCCATTGGCATCAAGTCAATGATGCCATCCAGCCATCTCATCCTCTATTGTCCCATTCTCCTCCTGCCCCCAATCCTTCCCAGCATCTGGGTCTTTTCCAATGAGTCAGCGGTTCACATCAGGTGCTCCAAGAACTGGAGTTTCAGCTTCAACATCAGTCCTTCCAATGAACACCCAGGACTGATCTCCTTTAGGATGGACTGGTTGGATCTCCTTGCAGTCCAAGGGACTCTCAAGAGTCTCTCCAACACCACAGTTGAAAAGCATCAATTCTTCATGCTCAGCTTTCTTTATAGTCCAAATCTCACATCCATACATGAGCACTGGAAAAACCATAGCCTTGACTAGACGAACCTTTGTTGGTAAAGCAACGTCTCTGATTTTTAATATGCTGTCTAGGTTGCTCATAACTTTCCTTCCAAGGAGTAAGTGTCTTTTAATTTCATGGCTGCAATCAACATCTACAGAGGTTTTGGAGCCCAAGAAAATAAAGTCAACCACTGTTTCCATTGTTTCCTCATCTATTTGCCACAAAGTGATGGGACCAGATGCCATGATCTTAGTTTTTTTCACTTTCTTCTTTCAGTTTCATCAAAAGGCTCTTTAGTTCTTCTTCACTTTCTGTCCTAAGGGTGGTGTCACCTGCATATCTGAGGTTATTGATATTTCTCCCAGCAATCTTGATTCCAGCTTGTGCTTCTTCCAGCCCAGCGTTTCTCATGATGTACTCTGCATAGAAGTTAAATAAGCAGGGTGACAATATACAGCCTTGATGGACTCTTGATGGACTCTTGATGGACTCTTCTTCCTTCCAGTGTGTTGTTCCATGTCCAGTTCTAACTGTTGCTTCCTGACCTGCATACAGATTTCTCAAGAGACAAGTCAGGTGGTCTGGTATTCCCATCTCTTTCAGAATTTTCCACATTTTATTGTGATCCACACAGTCAAAGGCTTTGGCATAGTTAATAAAACAGAAATAGATGTTTTTCTGGAACTCTCTTATTTTTTCCATGCAAAATGGTTGTCTGAGGAGGCCTTACAAATAGCTGTGAAAAGAAGGGAAGTGAAAAGCAAAGGAGGAAACGAAAGATATACCCATTTGAATGCTGAGTTCCAAAGAATAGCAAGGAGAGATAAGAAAGCTTTCCTCAATGATCAATGCAAAAAATAGAGGAAAACAATAGAACAGGAAAGACTAGAGATCTCTTCAAGAAAATTAGAGATACCAAGGGAACATTTCATGTAAAGATGGGCTCAACAAAGGACAGAAATGGTATGGACCTAACAGAAGCAGAAGATATTAAGAAGAGGTGGCAAGAATACACAGACGAACTGTACAAAAAAGATCTTCACGACCCAGATAATCATGATGGTGTGATCACTCACCTAGACCCAGACATCCTAGAATGTGAAGTCAAGTGGGCTTTAGAAAGCATCACTACTTACAAAGCTAGTGGAGGTGATGGAATTCCAGTTGAGCTATTTCAAATTCTGAAAGATGATGCTGTGAAAGTGCTGCACTCAATATGCCAGCAAATGTGGAAAACTCAGCAGTGGCCACAGGACTGGAAAAGGTCAGTTGTCATTCCAATCCCAAAGAAAGGCAATGCCAAAGAATGCTCAAACTACCACACAGTTGCACTCATCTCACACACTAGTAAAGTAATGCTCAAAATTCTCCAAGCCAGGCTTCAACAATACGTGAACCGTGAACTTCCAGATGTGCAAGCTGGTTTTAGAAAAGGCAGAGGAACCAGAGATCAAATTGCCAACATCCACTGGATCATCGAGAAAGCAAGATCCTATATTAAAGTGGCCAAGTCCTTGCCCTGATCCTTAGAGAAGTTTTGCCTGAGGCAAGTCTGCAGTGTAGGTAAGTCTCTCTTCCTTGTCTCCATAATGTGCTCTACTCTGTCCTGTCACTGTCCCTAGCAGTATTTCTGAGCTTCTGTAGGCCATGCCACCTTTTCCTAAACATTCATGCCCACCTTTAATGCCCTCTGAAGTGCAGGACAAATTAAACCCTGTGATTGGAAACCACTCAGTGGGGCAAAGTGCTGCTTTGTTTTAAATCATCACATGTCTACTTCGCCAGAGATCCAGATTTCCCAGTCACAACAACAACTGTCTAAGAGGACACACACTGAGAAGTCACCCCCATCCTTAGCTACCCTCTCCAAGGTATTTGCCTCACTAAGCCCTCTTCTCCTACCAGAATCACAGGCTCAGATAGGTTGGCTTCTCCCACTCCGGGCCCAGGACATTATGGACAGGATCTCATTGGTGATGTGGGCAACTCCTCTTTGCCTTTTGCTTTGAGATGATAAGGGTAGGGTTTCTGGAAATTTTTACTAAGACACTAAAGGGAAGGGCAGAAACCATGTAGAAAATGCAGAAGTTCAGAGTCGAACTTGTCTTCAGAGAACAAAATTCTTATCCCAGGGTGACTGCAGTCTGGCTTCACAGTGACTGGCCTGGCATCGACCATTGGGCACTCAAGCCCCTGTTATTTTCCTCCTTTCTATCTGGCTGGGATGTGAGACTTGGCAACTCTGAACCCTACTCAGAGGGAGCTCATGGTTGGCACAGCTACCAGTCCTGGCAGGAGTCAGGCCCTGACTTGTTGCCAGGTGTGGGCAGAGTGAGAAAAGAAGGGAGCCAATGACAGAATAGAAACATTTGAGGGGCAGGGCAGGGATCTGGATTCAGGGCAGCAGTATAGAAGCAACAATGGTGGAGAGGATCTACCCCAAAGAGTCAAGAAATGAGCAGTGTGGGGCCCAGCTAAGTGTCCTTCTCTTTGGTTCCCCCTTGAGGCTACTCCTGGTACTGCACCTAGTCCTGCGCTCCAGCCAAGGCACAGAAAGCCCTGCATAGGCCTGCAGGCATGCTCTTGCACAAACACACACACACACACACACACACACACACACACACACACACACACAAACCCTAGTTCCTGCTTAGTCTTCCCAACACATATTTCCTATATCCTCCGTTTTCTGACAGACTTAAAACCCTAATCGCTTTCCCAACCTTTCTCGATTTTAGGAATAGTCATGTGCTACAGGTCTGACCATTAAGACATAAGGGGAAACTTGCTGGGGTGCTTCTGGAGAAAACATAACTTTCTTTATTAAAGGAACAGACATAGCTTTGCCCCTTTTATCTGTCCAAAATGCATATCTCATATCCAGAATTGGGATAGTTGCATTTCAACCATAAGGCAACAAACACGAAGGGAAGGCCAGAAGGGCAGAGATGCCATCACTAATGTTCTTGAACCACTGAACCAACGCCCAGAAGCTGCCTCCAGATTTTGGATTATGCAGACAAAATCAGTCCTTTTGTGTGAAAGCCACTTTTAGTTGGGTTTTGTAACTTGTAAACAAAAGCATTCCTAACTCATAAGGCAGAATAGCCTCCTCCTTCCAATATCTACCCATCAACTCAAAGTAATAGCCCTGCTCCACTATCCAGCTCATCTGCTGTAAAGCCTACTCCTCCCTGGCAAGCTCTGAGGCTACCCAAATACTGATGCCACAGATAAGAACCCTTGGAAGACACTACTTGGGTTCAGATTCAAGGTCAAATCCTTCTCTTTTGATTAATTGTATCTAGCTTCTACTTAAACTAGATCTTGAGCTTGTCTTATCACCCAATGCCCTATGCATAGCTGCAGACAGGGGAGGCATGTGCGGTTCTTGACATCAACTTTCACTTAAACCCCACTCCTTCATAAAGTCCTCCCTCATCACCCCAGCATGAGTAGCCTCCCCATCTTTGAATACCACTTACACTTGCACCACTCATTTTGTGCTGAACACTGTTATGCATTGGTCTTAATTATCTTCCACATCCAGGAAGCCTCCCTAACTCTCTCAGTCTGAGTTAGTCACCTCTAATACCAACTGTCACAATGCCCTATGCATTCCTTTATTAAAGTCCTCACCAGGCTTTTGTCACCTTCTTTTTTTTTATTGCGTTGGTTTTGCCATACAATGACATGAAACCGCCATGGGTTTACATATGCTCCCCCTCCAGAACCCCCCTCCCTCCTCCCTCCCAATTCCCTCCCCCTGGGACATCTCTGTCACCTTCTCTACATCCTCCAGTACACTATGACCTTCTTTAGATAGGGATGGTATCTTACTCACATTTATTAGTTCTCCAGTTGGACATAGGATATACTAGGTGCTTAATAAATTGATGCTGAATAAATGACGAATCTCATCTCCCTACCAAGATAGCAAGTTCACTGAATCTGGATTTATGCCTCCTTCCATTCCCCTAGTAATACACATGGTGGACTTATAATAAATATTTGGTCACAGATTTGTATAGAGAGACAACTATGTTTTACTTTAATAACTTCTACTTGACAACCAAGGAACATGATTTTTTTTGTATATGCACATATATAAACATGTAATTATGAACATGTATCTACACAAATATACACAAGAGGTGAATAGCTAAGAGGTGTGTAATGAAAGCTTGGCCTGACAACTTTTTTCTACCAAATAGACTCTTGAGAGTCCCTTGTACTGTAAGGAGATCCAACCAGTCCATCCTAAAGGAGATCAGTCCTGGGTGTTCATTGGAAGGACTGATGTTGAAGCTGAAACTCCAATACTTGGGCCACCTGATGCGAAGAGCTGACTCATTGGAAAAGACCCTGATGCTGGGAAGGATTGGGGGCAGGAGGAGAAGGGGACAACAGAGGATGAGATGGCTGGATGGCATCATTGACTCGATGGCCATGGGTTTGGGTGGACTCCGGGAGTTGGTGATAGACAGGGAAGCCTGGCGTGCTGTGGTTCATGGGGTCACAAAGAGTCGGACACAACTAAGCGACTGAACTGAACTGAATAGCCCTCCAAATGGTCCTCTATCATGTATACATTGCCTCTATTGTTTTCTTACTTAAAGCTTTGCAACAAAAACAATCACCAATTAAAAGGAGCTGTTTTGTCTGTAAATCTGGTTGGTTATTATCCTATTACCATATTGACTTGATTGACAGGTGGGTTTTGGCATCATAAAGCATAGCCCAGACTCTTTTATGAGTACCAGGAGACCGAGGCAGAGCTTCTGAAATGAATAGGTTGTCAAAAGAAGCAGAGCAAGAAAGAAGTTTATCATAGGTAAGAACAAACTCTGGGAAATGGTGAGGGACAGGGAAGCCTGGTGTGCTGTAGTCCATGGGGTCATAAGAGTCAGACACAACTGGACTACTGAACAACAACAAGAGCAAGTTGCCCTCTAAGTCCAGTTTTACACTGATACAAATATCCTGTGACATTACTTAGAAAAAGTCTACTAGAGCTCTGCGAGTGATGTTCTCAGGAAATAAAGAAGCTTACAAAGCATAATCCAACACTCACATCAAGGGCTTTCCACTTGATGGTTCTAACCTAGATGACCTCCAACTCCTTTCTTCCAAATGGGAAATGGTAACCAAGTGATTCTCCCAAATCCAAACAGAAAGCCACCCAAGGGTGAGGATGGGGCAGACGATGGCCATGGTACTGCATGAGGAATGGGGACATAGGCAGGTCAACAAGCAACTAAGGCACACGTTGTCAAATAAAGTAGAAGGGAAGACTCTGAAAGCATATCTGTTAAAGATATGAAAATTCACGGGGGGAATACCTCTTGTGGGAGAGATAATTTTATAAAAATAAAAAAAGAAAATACTCATGAGTCATCTGACACAAAACTTCAAGTTGGATTAGAAAATATATAAAATATACAAAGTAGGAATTTTCTCGTGTTATAATTTTTAAGTCAAAGGGAGACCTAAAGGACTTCCCAAAAACATGGGAGAGTCACCAAAGTTCCTCTTAGACTCCAAATATTACAGTAACTTTTAGTCCCAGTTCTCTCATATGTGGAGAGGAGGCATCAAGAGAGCATGAAATGCAAAATGAGTATTTTATGTCCTGAGTGTCTAGTTGACAGCAGATTTCTACTTTGCCCTGATCTTCACCCCAAATCATCCTATTAAAGAGCTCACAGAGACATCTGGGCAGTATTAATGTGGAGGCAATATGAATCTCTATGCCCTAACAGTAATCTATACCACATATGATAGGCTGACCAGCCCACCTCCCTCCATATATTAAAGGCCTAACCCCTCAGCACCTTGTTTGGAAGTAGGGTCACGGCAGATGTCATTAGTTAAGATAAAGGCATACAGAGTAGGAAAGGCCTCAAATTCAACATAACTGCTGTCCTTATTAAAAGGGTGGAATCTAGAGACACACACAGCCAGCAGGATGAGACTCCCCTCAGGGGTGCCAAAGGTCACCGTCATGCCACCAGAAGGAAAAGAGCATGGAATAGATTCTGCCACACAGCTCTCAAAAGGAACAAAACCCTGCCCGAGACACCTTGACCTCAGACTGGCAGCCTCCAGAACTCTGAGATAGTAAATCTGTTGTTACCAGGGGTCTCCACCTCTGGGATCTAATGCCTGATGAGCTGAGATGGAGCTGATGTAATAGTAATAGAAATATAATATGCACAATCAATGTAATGTGCTTGAATCATCCTGAACCATGGTCCCTCTCCCTGGCCTATGGGAAAATCATCTTTCATGAAACTGCTCCCTGCTGTCAAAAAAGTTGGGGACCATGGGTTTAAGCCATGCAGTTTTGGGTGTTTTGTTACAGCGACCCCAGGAATTTAACACAACAGATTCATCAGTGCGGGCTCCAATGGATGAGTTCCCAAGGGTCAGCTCCTCTGCATACTATCTTAACCACCACTAAGGAACTACCACCACCACAGTTTTCAGTTATCTTTAAGTTGCCTTCTGCCTCTGGTCCCTTCTTATATATTTACTTCCTTGCCATGGTTAGAATAATCTGTGTTTACTAATTTCTAAGATGGGACTGATGCAAAGCCATCTGTTAAACGAGAAAAATTTCTGTACATATGAGATAATCAACAAATATGGTTCCAATTAATGATTTTTAAATTACTATTTAAATATTGACTTGGACAGTGCCCATATGATATCAAAATAACCGATTTGCATGTGAATATTCCACTCAAACAATTAGCTGTTTTGTCTGTATAATGCCAAGTAAATGCGGTTGGTTGTTGTGCTATTACCATATTGACTGGATTGACTGGTGGGTTTTGGCATCATAAAGCATAGCCCAGATTCCTTTATAAGTACCAGGAGACTAACCCAGAGATATAAAAAGGTATTCTTTCCTTTAAACTCCCAAGGACTATTAATAATGAAATATTACAGTGGAGGGAATTTTCACCAAGAAAGCATCACTTAATAACATGAGTTAATAGTCCTTCCTATGGGATTCTGTCATCACCTTATTTCACCTTTATTGTTCTATAGGGGAGTTCATTACCATGACTTAGGTAATACAACTGCTTTATGGAAACCAAAGTGTTATTGCTTCAGGTGAGGCAAATTAAACAGAATGCCCACTGGGCTGATAATAAATAGGGAGGTGCAGAAGTAGAGGAAAGGTCAGGAACACATATGTTCTTTTTTTATTATTATTATTGTTTTTGCCATACATTGTCATGATATCACCATGGGTTTACATATGCTTCCCCTCCGGGTCCCCCCTCCCTCCTCCCTCCCCCTCGGGAAATCTCGCTGCACCAGTCCCGAGCATCAATCCTGGGCTGGCGATTGATTAGACACATGACAATTAACATGCTTCAATGCCCTTCTCCCATATCATCCCACCCTTACCCTCATCCACAAAGTCCACAAGTCTATTCTATACATCTGCGTTCCTTTTGTTGTCACATATGTTCTTATTATTCTTTTTCCCACTCCTTAATTTTCCTCACCAACCACGGGCCAGATTGATGGGGATTGGATGGACAAATGTAGGGTGGAACTGGAAGGAGTAAATTGGGGTAAGTAGTTTCAACTGGAGAAAGGGTAAGAAGTGAATGTGACAAGTTTCCAAGTAGGTTTAAACTAGACCCACTATGGTACCTCAAGCACTAACGCCTCTGACTACCTTCAGAGCTATAAAGGATAGTGGCGTGTTAGGTCTTTATGACTTTCCCACAACTTTCTCTGAGTTTTTCATCTTCTTTTGGCCTCCCCCTGCTTTCTTTCCCCTTCTGATTGTAAAATGAGAGAGCAAAGATAGTGGCCCCAGTGGCCACAGCTGCCATCTTTGCTGTTCCATGATTTAAAGGAATGCCCTCAGATTGGAGATTCTGTGGAGGTTTGGGCGTCCCTGGTAATATGTGGACTTCACAATCTGAAATTCAAAATCTCCAAACAATGAGCTTCCACATGTATCTAAGTAATACAGTAGTCCAATCTAGTGTATTTTCTAGACAATCCATTATTTGAATTTTTATGATATCATGGGGATTTTCAAGTAACATTTTGATATGTTAAAAAAATAAAAAAACTCTTTCACCAAAAGGGGAGAATTTAAAAGACAGACAAATCCAGAAACAAACTGCAAACGTTTTGTGAAACTACCATCTAATAATGGTTTTCCCTCATGGCTCAGATGGTAAAGCATCTGTCTACAATGCGGGAGACCTGATTTCGATCCCTGGGTAGGGAAGCTTCCCTGGAGAAGGAAATGGCAACCCACTCCAGTACTCTTGCCTGGAAAATACCATGAACAGAGGAGCCTGGTAGGCTCTAGTCCATAGGGTCACAAAGAGTTGGACATGACTGAGCGACTACACTCTCACTCACTCACCATCTAATAATAAGTAGAGAAAAAATTAGCATAAACAATGATTAAAACAAACAAGCAAAGAAATAAAAAAACATTGCTGGCGCTAACAAAGTGGTTCAAGCCCTTTGGAAAACAGTTCCGTAGTCCCTCAAAGTGTTAAGCATGGAGTTACTACATGACCCAGCTATTATATTTTTATATGTAATCAAAAGAAGAAAGAACACACATCCATACAAAAATTTGTACACAAATGTTGATAGCAGCATAACTCATAATAGGATTTAAAAGATTTCATTAAAATGGTCTAATATTTACAGTGCCTCCACACAGACATCAATGAAAGAATGAAGGTCTAATACTATAAAATGTTGGTGTCTATTCTCTTCAATGTGATTGCTAATTGTATAAATTAAAGTACCCACATGTTGCCTGCATGTGCATTTCCTAACAAAAATAGAAGTTTCCATCAAGGAATGGGGCCTTATGTTTATGGTATGGTCTTTGGTCACCTTCAGGGATGGGTTCTACAAGGTTATCAGAGGAGAAATCCTCAGGGGTGCACTACAAAGAAGAGAACTGAGACGAACCAAAGAGGGAGGTTTCTAGGAAATTTCACTCATTAAGGCCATACATTTCACTTTCCTCCCCCCTCCCACAGCACCTCCTCCTTATTTATCTCCTTTTCTTTTTCCCTGCAATGAAGTTGTCTTATTTAAGTAAACTGACCTTATGATAAAATTCAATCTACATGAATCACCACATTATGAATGTGACATAATTGACTTTAGCCTACACACTGTTCTCTCCTCCAGGTTACTGACCTCTCTTGTCCAACTCTTATGTCCAAACCGTTACATTCAATCCCTACTTGGTGTAGTTTAGAGTTTAGCACAGCCCATTTGTCCCTTCTTCCTTTACCCTGGCAAGAAGCTCTGTTCTCCAATAGAATTTGGCAAAATAAACTAAAAGTTCTAAGGTTGGATATAGTTTATACTAGCTCTTTGGAATGAAACTGTCTTCAAAACTCATGATGCAGTGACTTAGCTCAATTCTTCAATCATGTCAGTCCTATCAATTCTATCTCCCTAAAAATGTATCAGTCCTTCTCTTGCTCTCCATCGCACTGACCTCCTCCTTGCTTCAGGCATTAACCTCTTCTTGTCTTAATTATTATCATGACCTCCAATCTTGCTGTCCCTTTATCCACCTTCCAAGTGGCCACTGGTATAAGTTCATAAAGCATAAACCTGGCCATAAACTCTCCTGTTTAAAGCCCTGAAATGACTCCCCAAGACCTTCAGAAGAAACACAAAGCTCTTCATCTAGGCTTATAAGTCCCTTTTTAACTCAGCTCCTCTCTACTGTTGCAAACGACTGCCCATCCATCTTGAACTATCTGTAGTTCCCACAACATACTATGCTTCAAAGTGAAGGAGATACAAAAACTTTCTTAGACCAAAAAAAAAATGACAATTCACTGCCTGAAGAAGCTAAACTTTCTATGGCCACCCTTATCATTTCAAATGTTATTCTCTCTGCAGGAAATATTATTTCCCTCCACCGTAGGTTGGCCAATTCCTTTTTTTCCCAAACAGATTTACGGAAGTACAATTTACATATCATAAAATTCACTAGGCTTGACTAACTGCTAACCTTTGAGATTCCACTTGGATGTCATCTCCTGTTTTCAGATGGGTTCCCTCAAAGACAGATCCTGAAACCAAGATGTTTGGGTGAGTGGTTCACTTAGGATGGGATTTTCAGAAAACAGAGTGAGGGAGTGGAAAAGGGAGATAGAGAAGAGAGAAAAGTCAGTAAAGGGTGTCTTCACAATTGGGTTCTTACTGTTAGCAACTGAGGGAGGGCATCAATTCACTGCAGTGTCTTTGAGAGCCTGTGTGAAACAACTCTCTGAGTTGTCCTACAGAGCCAAAAACATTGGTGTATTTTTTTCCTGTCCCTCATTCATGAGGGTCATTCCTAGAGGTGTTGGCTCCCTGGTGCTATCAGCGTGCCTGCCATAGTCAGAGAATATCTTAGCCAGAGAGAGGAAGCCATCAGCATATATAGGAACTACCTAGAGTGACTAGAGCAGGCCAAGAGAGTAAGGATAGAGCACCAGATAACAGCTCCACACACACTCTCTGCAGCCTTTCCAAATCCTACCTCTGTTTTTCAGATTGGGTTAGAGGAACCTTCTCACTGGTCCCATAACACCAATATCCTTGCCACACTACACAATTTTCTTATTTCACTAGTTGGCCTCTGGTCACTGTAATGTATACACTTCAAAATCAAGGTCTTTACACATCTTCATTCTCCATATTTAGCGAGATACCTTGGACTTATCAAGCTCAATAATGGATATGGTTGTTTCAAAGGACTTCATATTCATTATCATGTTTTATACCCAAAAATCTCCCTGCCCTGGAGACATCATCATCATCTTTATTATTCTGATTTTTATGGACAGAAATCTGAAATCCAGTGATGAGACAGAGCTAGATGGAAGGCCATATTTGCTGATGGCTAGGCCACTAGCCAAACAACTTCAGTTACTGCTGAAAGTGGACCACAGGAGGTAATGGCATTCACCTGAGGCTAAACCTTTCAACTCATGGTAGGAAAGGCTTTTCACATCTAGAATAATCCCCTTTACAATATTCAGAAGATGCCTGAAGGTGGAAGCAAAGCAGCCCTAGAAATGCCAAGTCATGTGCATTGTCTGAAAAAGGATTCTTTGAAATTTTTTTCTTCTTCTCTCATTTACACTCTCCTAGGAGCTGCCTCCTGATGTAACTTTTCTACAGTTCTAATATTTGTGAATATGTAAATCATATTTTACAATTAATTAATTCACCAGCATCATGCCATTCACTAGAAGGAAGTGATCAGCCAAGGGGAACAGAATGCCTTTGTAGCTCTGTATTTTTAAAAGTCAAAGCAAAAAGTACACAGTTCTAATAACAGAAGGGATGAAGTGCTTTGTTCTTAGGTTATGCTCTGGAGTCCAATTTTTAAAGGGATTAAGTATATAAACATCAAAGAAAAACTGCCCTGAAGCTAAGAACTGTATCAGGAAACCCCCTGCTTTCTTATGTCCCTTATGCTCATACATAAGACAATGCATCTGGTGATTATAATGGTCTCTGTTCACGTTATACAGCAAAGGAAACGAAGAGAATTAAAGAATCTTTCCCTTTGCAGTCTAATGACTAGTGGCGAACCACTAAAAAAAATGGAAGAATTTCAACGGCATAAGATCAAAGTCTATTTGGTTGCTTTTTCTGCTATGTATTTTGGAAACCACTTGACAGTTTTCCATTTTAATATTTTGAGGGATTTTTCTTGGTAGAATCCAGACAAGGACTGCAGAAGTTTTGCCATCTGCAAAAAGAGTGGGTTGGATTAGATCAGCAAACACTTTGGGTTCCATAACAATATTTTTGTTGGTCCACAGAACTCCTCTAAGGAGTACCAACATCAGAAATGAACACAAACACTGAAAAACTGATTAATGGATCAGCCATTGATATTGCCAGTTTACAACACTATTAAATGAATGGCAAATACAGAAATAGCATCAAATTATTTATAATATTCAGGGCACATTATATTATCTGATTACAACCTTTCTGACTGACAGTATGATATCAAGTCAAGGTATTTTAGAAAAGGAATTAAGTGATTTTCTGCTTAAAAGAATGATTCAACAGAAAAACATGGATTTTTATATCAGATAGGCCTGGATTCTATTTATACTTCCATTATAGTACAACACTGCACAAGACAGTTAATCTCCTTAATCCTCAATTTCCTCTCTTTAAAATGGGTTTGATAATACTTAATAGCTCACAGAGTGATTTTTGCAAATTACATAGGCTAAGATAGGGGAAAGTGCCTAGGGTTAAACTTTGCACATAAAACACATGAAAATATTTTTCCCCATTTTCTATCACTCCTGTGAGTTTTCAGAATAATCACTCCTAAACTTCAAAAGATTACATTTTAGAATTAGTTCTATGTTTTCCTTTAAATGTTGCCCCCAATAGAAACATATCACAAATGAATAAAATTATTAGGCACAATTTTAAATATGATCATATTGAATTTAGTGGTTTAAATTTATTTCCATTTTAATTAACCTGGTTTAGAAAAAGTTATCAACTCCCTGATTATGTTAGTTCAAATAAACTCTTTAGCTCTAAAATTTCCTTAAAACTAATACAGAAGTGATGGAGGCTGGAAAAAGGAGGAGGAATTTGGTTTAAATGGATCTGTCCATGGTGCTGAACGTGAATAAAGTACCTAAACTCTCCATTTATATACAGTGGAAGGAAAGCTAGTTTAACTTAAAGAAAAACCTGAGTTGCACTTAGATTTCAATAAAGTGGCATTACTCAGGAATCCCAGAATGAGAAGTGGTCATCTTCTTTGACCAAGCTCAAAACTTCAGGACCATTCCAAGGGAAGAGAGAAGGGGACATCTATCAGCCTAGCCCAGCAAACAAAAGCCTAACAAAAACTGACATATTTACATCTCATTAACATGTAGATATCTATAACACTAGATAACAAAGAAGCTCAAAAGAGCAAGATTTTAACTCTAGGCTAAAAGTATTGTAAGACTGGAGACCAACCAGATATCACCTATGTCTTTTTGGTTGTGACCTCTCCTCTAAACATTTCCCTTACTCTGGTTCCCATTTTAACATTCAGTATATTTATTCAACCCATTAGACTAAAAGTTTCATGACCGCAGGGAATCCCTTGCTCAGTTTCTCCTAGTTGTTGACCACAGTAGAAATTTAGTCACTGAAATAATTCAAATAAAATTGTTCAATTGAGTTAAATTAATCAATGTTGTTTGGCAGTCAGAAAAAGCTATGACTTTAAGAGAACCTTGAAGGACAGAATAATTTTGAAAGATAGAGAGAAATGTTAAGGCCATGCTTTCAGCTTTTTAGGAGGAAAAAAAGCAAAGCAAAGATCTGGAACCTACTGATGGCATAGTGAGCTCAGACACCCAAATAGTGTCTTCCAAAATGTTTCTTCCTGAGTCAGTGCATGAAATATCATTCATTCCCTTAGCCTCAAGTCCTATATGTATTCAAGAAAATAATTTTGCATGACTTTTTTTCTTATGTCATGATTGATTGATCATTTTTCTAAAAGACTCATGATGATACCGAGAGCCTACTGAGTTGGCAGGATATCCTGAAAGACTGAGATATCCAATCAGCACACTTTTGAGAGGGGATCATCTGCACAGAGCAGTATACTTCTTTATCATAAGCTACCAATTAGGACATGCCATACACACATGTTCTCTCTTCAACTGCAAGTTTAAACTCTCTTTAGAAGTCCCCCTTTGTGTAAACTTTCTGTGAATACAGTGTTGCTTTATATAAAATAGTTTTCTGGTCAAAACAGGGCTAAGTGCCAGTAGATATTTTATACAGGCATACACACACACACACACACACACACACACACACACACACACACACACACAAACTGATGTTTGCCAGGGGACCTTCCCCATTCTAAAAAAAAAAATGCACACATTTTTTCCTTCCCTGCATGTGTTCCCATTCTCCAAAAATCTTACCTGGATGGGATCTTTTAGGATGGCAGAAGCACCCACCACTTAGAAATCTATCAGGGTTATTGAGATTAGGATAGAATAAAGTGATGATAAACACACTATGCTAAGAGCCAACCTAAAATGCAGCCACCCAATATCATTTGCATGAGCCTGCTATGCACAATGACTTCATGGTTGACAGAGATCAGTTTAGGTTTAAGATATATTTTAATACATGAAAATTTTTGTTGTTTCTCAGGCAAAAAAAAAATGGTGGTGTGATTATTGAAAGCTTGTGCTTGACATAGTTGTTTCTAACCTTTTCAAACCAAAAAAAACTTTTGTTTTGGGTCCACATTCCCTCCACACCATGATCAATCCCTCTAGCATCTCTGAGCAATAGCGAGCCAAGAGACTGATTCCAAATGTAACAGATGACAGAAATTCCCCACCTTGCCCTCCAAGTGGGAATTCTTCACTTTTTTGACCAAAGAATTTAGCTTCCCAGGTGGATCCTTTACCATGAACCACCTGCAAAGCAAGAGACTCGGGTTCAATCCCTGGGTCAAGAAGATTCCCTGAAGAAGGAAATGGCAACCCACTCCAGTATTCTTGCCTAGGAAATCCCATGGACAGAAAAGCCTGGCAGGCTACAGTCCAAGGGGTCACAAAGAGTCAGACACAACTTAGCGACTAAACAACATGGTGTTTCCAGTAGTCATGTATGGATGTGAGAGTTGGACCATAAAGAAGGCTGAGCACTGAAGGACTGATGCTTTCAAACTGTGATGTTGGGGAACACTCTTGAAAGTCACTTGGACTGCAAGGAGATCAAACCAGTCAATCCTAAAGGAAATAAATCCTGAACATTCACTGGAAGGACTGATGCTGAAGTTGAAGCTCCAATACTCTGGCTACCTGATGTGAAGAGCCGACTTATTAGAAAAGACTCTGATGCTGGGAAAGATTGAAGACAGGAGGAGAAGGGGAGAACAGAGGACGGGATGGTTGGATGGCATCACTGACTCAATGGATATGAGTTTGAGCAAGCTCCAAAAGATGATGAAGGACAGGGAAGCCTGGTATGCTGCAGTCCATGGGGATGCAAAGAGTCAAATATGACTGAGCAACTTAACAACAACAAACATTGCATATGCCTTGCCAAAGCCCTCCTGCCAAAGACCACCAGGATCATGCCAGTAATTGCACAAGTTGTTTTTATTTTTCTTTGCAGCCATGGAGAACTTGCACCATGGAGAACTGAAGGGCATCTCAAGAAGTAGTTGTTAGAAAGGACTTATTCAAGGATTTGAGCTCGTGTTAAAGATTTGGGATAAAGGTTAAGGCAGTGGGGCTTGTTCTGGTTTCAGTGCTCTTGGAAAATTGCATAGTTTTATCACTGGGTATCTTACTGAATCTTTATCCAGAGGGACAGAAACTAGAGCAAGGCTAAAGCTATAATGTGTTTTTCAACATGCCACAGTTGTCTCTCATAGTAGCCAGGGTAGAAGCATGTTTGATCATTTTTGTGGCTTGGATAAAGTTCCTGTTTTGTCCATGTTCAGACATGATTATGGAGTGTTTCTAATTTGCCTGGATCCATCACAGTTACAAAATGACCTTATCTGCCATTAGTGTTTGGGGGAATGGATATTGCTTCGCAGAACACCAAAGTTTAGCTGTGAGTACCAGGACAGGACCTAGTAACCCCAAGTCCCAGCAGGTTATACCAGGCCAACTTGTGGATGGCAGGGACTGATTTTCTTTTTCCCACACACACATATTCAGTCAGAAAAGACTAGCATGTAGCAAATATCATTTACTGTTTATGATACTCCAGCACAGTATTAAGTGCCCTACACCTTTAACCTATTTAATCTTCACAGCAACTCTATGGAGTAAGTACAACCAATATTCCCATTTTCCAGAAGTGAAAAGTGTGGCATAAAGAGGTTAAGTTCCTACCCAAGATAAGCAATAGAGCAAGAATTCAACTTAGCAGCTATAGACCAACAGCGTTAACCTCTACCTATTGTAGAGGTTATTGTCTATGTGTACAATAAATTATGAGCAACGATTAACTTTCAAAGACGATGGGAGTACAGGGATACAGGTGTATTTTTCTCTTCTCTTTCTTGTCCTTATTTTCTAAATTATCTACAATTAATATGTATTCATTTTCAATCAGAAAAAGGAATAATTTATGAATGCACTTATGGAAGCTCTGTAACCAAGCCAAGGTCACCATCCTAATGCAAACCTAAGTGTTGGGTGCTGTCAAAGCTCCCGTGAATGTCTGAATCAAAAGAGAAGACATCAAATGGGGACGAGGCAACACCCTCTCTGCACACACGCTTTCTCTCTCTCTCTTACTCCAACTCAATTACTCCAACTCAATTTAGATCATATTAACTGGATTTCCCGCATTAAAAGTGGCAGGAAGACCCACTCTGGGGCCATTCCGAGTCTCTGAATTAAAGACAGGAGAGTGGAAGTCCCCCAACATGCCCCATATACAGAAGAGCAATTAGGAATTGAATTGGGAGGACTAGAACCAAATACCTTGGTCTGCAAGGAAAGACCCTTTCCTGGTGGGAGAACAACACTCCCACTCGCCAGGTGACCTCTACTGAGTTTGTCCCGCTGTAGGACGCAGCCCAGGCACTGAGAGCGGGACGCCTGCACTGCAGCCTGCGTGAGGGCTTACATGAAAGGGCTGAAAATTCTAAGGAGGGCAGTGAACCGAGGTTAGGCGGGAACCATTGGGAGGGACAAAGACTTCAGAATGAAAAGAGCTTTGCCGAAATGTTAAAGCAGACCTGTCGGCTGCTTTCCCTTCTCTCACTGCGCTGGCAGCGGAGCATCTTTGTTTGCTCCCCGCGCAGAGACCGACTTTAGGCCTCCTGAGAGGTGCCCACCCACCAGCTGCCGCTAGCTCAGCCGCAAAGAACCGGGCTCGCAGTCATTCCCGCTGCCATCGCACCCCTCCCACCCCCCCCACCCCACTCCCCTGGCCCTTTCCTTCTTTCCGTCTGCCCCGGCCGAGAGCCACAAGAGGCAGCCTCCCTGCCATTTAGCACCTCGGCTGCGCAGTGGTGGGTGGTTTCCAAAAACGTGTGCCCTCGCAGCCGCTCGCGCTCGAGTCGCCGCTTGCAGGGGCACAAGTCAATGAGGCTTTTCCCTCCGCGATCATCGTGAATCAGCAAAGCGCTGCAGAGCCGCGGCGTCTCCGCGGGCAGAAATTAAGATGGTGGGGGAAGGGCACAAGTGGAGTGTTGCAGGGGAATTTCTAGCCCCTCCCGGGAATGGCAGTTCGGGGTTGGGGCGGGGCGGGGCGGGGCGGGGGGGGGGTGCGACGTCGGCTGGAAGCTGCCAGAGGGAACCTTTGGAAATTGAGAGCGGTGAACCGGAGGGAGCCTTTGGAAACAGAGTGATGTGGGGAAGAGTGAGGCTAAGCTGAGAAAGTGAACGGGAGTCTGGCTAGGCAGGAGGACCCCGGGAGCGCAGGCTGAGCTGAGCCGGTGCGCTCCCGTGGTAGGCAGCCCGGCCGTTGCAGGTGTTGCTAAGGAAATATAGGATGGAGGGTCTGGAGTGTGGGAAGGGAGGAGAGGAACCCAAAAAAGGAGGATTTCCCGGCCCACGACTTCCTGTTTCTAACGTGCAAGTTCCCAAGTTCAGTTGGAGAAGTGGAGGGCCGCTAGGCATTGGGGAATCTGCGATGGGAACGTTAGGGAAATACCTCCCTCAGTCGCGTTCTCCCATCCGTTCCCCAGCCCCTCTCTTCTTCCTCCTCCTCGTCCTCCTCTCCCTATCCTGTCTTCTTTCAGCTTTGATTAATATGCATGTCCATGCTCAGTAGTGCGGGTCACACTCCAGGGACCGCGCCTCCTGTCACCGCCGCCTTTCGCTCGACCCTTGGCACCAAAAGGCCAAGCGGCAAAGACTGGAGAGGCGTAGGATGAGAAGACCGAGCGCTCAGAGCGCGAAGCCTGGGGACCCCTCTCCGCGCCCCGTTCCCCACCCCCACCCCCTAGCTGGACAGAGCGCCTCAGTGGCCCAGACTCCGAGGTTCTGCTCGGTCTGCATGGCAATGGATGGAGCCCGCGGCTTGGAGCGCACAACAAACCGCGCTAAATTGTACCTGTGCGTGGCCGTTCCCGCCGCCGCCGCAGGTCTATCCCGGGCCCGAAGCCGGCGCCCGCCTTCTCGGGGAATTCTCTGGAGGGGGTGTGCGAGGGGAACCACCGTGGCCGCCTGCTAGCTCACGCCTGGCGCGCACAAGCACACGCCCAACTTTGCCGAGCCGTCGGCGGCCCCCCCCACCCCGGGTTCCCCCACGCCCCCTGCGGCTCGGCACTCTCGGAGACCACAGCTCTCCAGGTCCGAGATAAGGTGTCCCCCACTCCCTCACTCTCGCATTTGAGGAGGAGAGGGCAGGGTGGAGGAGACAAGGGGAGTAACGCTGCTGACTCCCTGACCAGCTGTTCACAAACACTCTACACCCGCAGGGGCGCCTGCTCCAGCCCTGCCAGGTCCCCCAGACCCGCCAGTGACGACAGAGAGAGGAGGAGGAGGAGGCAGTGCGGAGAGGCGGGAGTCCAGCAGCACCAGAGCCCTGGCGACCGGCAGCTCCACTTTCATTACTGGGGTCGGGGTGGGGAGGCTGAGAGGCGCACAGCAGAACTGTCTAACCCACTCTGGAGAGACCCTCTCTACAGGCGCCTTCGGAGTGGACGTGTCCCAGACGCACAAGCGGACTCTGGTCCCGCGGAAGCTGCAGTGTTGGGGATATTTTAAATGGCTCTTACTTGAGAGGAGGCGTGATTTCCACGTTCAAGCGTCTTCGCTCCCCACCCCCTCTCCGCACCAGCCAGTGCGCGCCACCACCTGAGCCTGGCGAGAGCCGGGGCGCACGCAGTCTTCAGCCTCCTCCTTTCCGCCTCTGGGGGGGGATTCGGCTCTGAGCCCGTCCGCCCGACGCCCCCCGGGACAACTCTTTACTTTTTGTTTGGAAAATCGGGGCCATTTCTTTATTCGTCTCTGAGTCTCCCCGGAGGAGAACAGGGGAGGGGAGGGCGTGCGCGGCGGGCCGGGCCAGGGGAGGGGAGGGACTGGGTGTAGCCTAGAATTCTCCGTCCTCGTGTTCCTAGGCTGGCGCGCAGAGTCTCCCCGCGATAGCGCCGCCGCCGCTCCCCGCGCCACCCCGTCGTTGGCCTTGGGGTCGGGTGAGTGGGGTCATGACGCGCCGCGGGGGCCGCCCCGGGCCCCTCCCGCGCTGAGCCGGGACGCCGCTCCGCCGCGCGGAGCCCCTCGGGCGGGGAGGCGGCGGAGGGTGGGGAGGGCGCACGGGGTAGGGCGGGGTGGGGGCGGCGCGGAGGCCGCCAAGCTGGGGGGCTCTCCGGGCGGGCGCGGCCGCGGGCAGGAGGGCGTGTCTCCGGCCCGAGGGGACCCTCCCGAGGCGCGGCGCGGGACTCCCCGATGGTGGTGCCGCGGCTCCGGGAGAGCACCGGGTCTCGCCTCCGCCGCCGCCGCCGCCGCCGCCGTCGCCGCCGCGGGCGCCACCACCGCCGCCGCCGCCGCCGCCGTCGCCCGAGCCCGCGCCGAGCGTGCGCCTCGCCCTCCTCCCGCGCCCGCTCTGCTCTAGGATGCTGCGGCAGGTTCTACACAGGGGCTTGAGGACGTGTTTCTCCCGGCTCGGCCACTTCATTGCCAGTCACCCTGTCTTCTTCGCCTCGGCGCCGGTGCTCATCTCCATCCTGCTCGGCGCCAGCTTCAGCCGCTACCAGGTCGAGGAGAGCGTTGAGCACCTGCTGGCGCCCCAGCACAGCCTCGCCAAGATCGAGCGCAACCTCGTCAACAGCCTCTTCCCGGTCAACCGCTCCAAGCACCGGCTGTACTCGGACCTGCAGACCCCTGGGCGCTACGGCCGGGTCATCGTCACCTCCTTCCAGAAAGCCAACATGCTGGACCAGCATCACACCGACCTGATCTTAAAGGTGAGAGGGGGGCGGGCGCGGGCAGCCTCTGCCGGCGCCGCTGCCGTGGTGGGGCTGGCTGTGCGCAGGGGTCCGGGCTGAGAGCGCCGCCTCTCCCATCCCAGGCGACTGCCGCAGGGGCTCTGCTGCACCGCGCGCCCCTCGAAGGCCGCCCGGAGCCTCCCAGCCTCCCGGACGGGTAGTGTCCGGGCCTGGCCCGGCCCTGGCCGCCGTCGCCGCCACCCCAGCAGTCGCTGCAACAGTTGGGGCGGCGGCGGCCACCTTGCTGTGATCGGTGCGCTTGTTTTGGATGCAGTGGTCTTGGGTGCGGGGGAGGCTGTGGGGTAACTGGGCCAGAAGAAGCCCAACTAGAGAAGACAATTTAGAAAGTCCTGCTAGTTGAAAACAAAATACTCTCTGGGAGGGGGGCGAGGGGCGGATTCAGAGAGCCTGCTCCCCTGTCCTCTTAATTCTTCCTTGCTCCAGTCGGGGAGTGGAATATTTTGGTAAAGGCTGCTCCGAGGGGCTGTGAGTGGGCCGAGGAATGTGAAGTGGGATGTTAAAGAAGAAGTGTGCTCCCGGAATGCAGGGGCTGCCCTCTTCCCCTGGCGAGGTGGCCATCTCTGTCTTCCCAAGTGGGAAATAATGTTTGTAATTCGCAGTCGGTTCATATTTCACAGTAGCTCCCCTCCTTCAAGATGCAAAAAGTTATCTGGGAAACGGGGGGGGGGGGTCACTGATCCACTTGTATGTGGGTGCGTTTGGGTGTGAGGATGAGAGCAATAGAGGACAGAAGCCAGGCTGCCTGGCCATGACAAGAGCACAGTAAACCGAGCAGCTGCTTAAAGGGTGACACTGGGAGAAACAGGTTGTGCCACAGCCCTAGGTGAGAATTTGGTGTAAAAAGTGAGGTCAGTGGTGATAACTTTCAGGAAGTTCCCAAGAAAAGCAGAAGAGTGCAGACTAGAGATGGAAAAGTGAAGACCTTAGGAAAGAAAAGCCAAGATAGTTTAGAATGTTCCATCTCAGTCCTGGTGGGGATTCTGGGTCTTGTTTACTGAAGGTCCTCCTCTGGGGAGGGCACAGAGGAACCAGTCCCGGCTGGAGCCCTGGGGTGGAGGGGTGGAAGGTGCTGGTCTTGTGTGGGTCCAGATCTAGGATTGGAGGCTGGATAGATTTCTAAACTACTTCTCCCACTGGGAGTCAGCCAGTGAGCCCAGGGAACTCTTCCTTCTCTTTCCCTCTGCAGGTAAACCCCTAGAGACAAGCTCTTTTTCCTCTATAATTTTCCACAGTCTATTTGTTGACATCAATCAGTAATTAGTAATGAGGGGAATCTGAGAAGAGACTCAATGGAATTAGGACCTTCCCACATTGGGTGGCTTGTGATATTTTTAACGACACACACATCATCACACATACTCATCACAGAACCTTAGTGACATCAATCCTGAGTTGTTTGCTTTTCTGATGATTACATTCCCAACATCAAAGTGCCCCCCCCACCCCATGCTTCAGTTAATGTATTTTGACACACACATAAATACTGCTACAAATGCTTTTCCCAGAAAATATGTAATAATTTCACCATAGGCTTAAGGAAACTATACTTTAGCCAGTCCTCACAGTTAGAAAACTGCTCCATTTTTTGATAGATGATCTATTTAAATGATGTTTCTCTTTGTTTTTCTTTCATTTTTTGAGGTAATGGTTCCACTGGCTTTTTATTTCCCCTAACAATCCATCACACAACTGTGATGGGCAGTCACCAGTTTCGTTCACTCTCAAGGTTAATGAGACATCAACAGGCACATCAGATCTCTTTTCAACTGGATTGTTTCTCTCAGATTTGATTTTGATCTGTTCAGGACAGAAAATCATATTAGAAGAGAAAGTTGGGAGTGGAGAGACAGGGAGGCTGGCTTTGCTTCATACCTAAAGGGCAACTTTAAAGGACTGTGGTCTTGTGAGTGAATTGTTTTAAGAAATGGGGTGTTTTTTCATGCTATAGCTTTCTGGGGAAGATCAATCCAAGTAAAATAGTGGTGAGAACTCATTTCTAGCTGATGGCTCTCTGGTGAAAATGAATTCACAGAGCTTATGAAAACCCAGACTCGGGCAACTGAGGGAATTGCCTTCAATTTTATATATCCATTGTTTTCTTATATCCAGCCTCTCTATGTGGTAGGTGTGGAGCTGGGGGCCAGAAAAATGGACCCTTGGTAGTCATGGTAATGTAAAGTGTAGGAACAAGCACTGACTTTCTTCCTCTCTTTTTCTGTGAGACATGAAAGATTAGTCCTTTACAAAAGGTGTTAGGGGCAAGAGTCCCTGTTTTCTACCCTTCCTGGTGTTACTCTGACACTTTGTTGCTGGCATCAAGGAGGCCTGACACCTAACATTGTACACACTGCCAGCTGGCCCCTGCCTGTTTTATCATATCACAGTGGAAGTAAAGTGGACAAATCAGAACCAGGCTTTGAGGCTTTCTTAGGCGCCGACAAAACTGAGGAAGTAGCTCCCAGGGTTGGGTCATTTACTCCTCCTCGGACTCTGGGGGTGTACCTATGCAATGAAGGTGAGCCTGCTTGGACTATTACTCCAGCTACTTTCTGATCCAAAACAGACTGAGGAAGGGATGATGATAAAAGTGAATACCCAGTTTGATGTTTTTTTTTTTTTAAATATTGGGTCGGCCTAAAAGTTCATTTGGGTTTTCAGTATGCTGCTACAGGAAAGCCCGAATGAACTTTTTGGCCAACCCAATATAATTGGGAGTATCACAGAAAAAAAAATAATCCAATTTGCAAACTCAGCTCATCTGCCTTGGAGGAGCTTTCTCAAATTTGTGCAAGTGACATGACTGCCATACACTGACCTCTGCAGTGTAGAATCTGACCACAAACTACAAGAAGAGAGATTCTCCCTAGCAATGGTTTCCTCTGAAGGCTACAAAGCAAAGATGTAATTTGGGGTGAAGGTAGGTGGGGCCTGATGATGCTGGTAAGAGGCCAGCCATTAATTTCTGAACCCTTTTAAATACATGTTGATCTTCAAAAGTCTTCATTTTTGCTAGAAGATTAAATTTAGCTCATTATTATATCTTAACAGAAAATCCAGATGTTCATCTCAGAGCACATTTCAGCCCTCACGGGCTTATATGGATATGCTTCTTTCTGATCACCTAAAGTGAAGTGTGAGCAAGTCCAAGTTGATAACTGATCTGGCTGTGACTATGACAATACTTGATTTCTTCCAGGATCATTTGTGTAAAGAACCAGTTCAGCTTACTCCTTCTAATAATGATATCACCTTTATAACAACTTAGTTGTAAACTTGTAATACATTTAAATACAGCAAACACCGAAGGGTAGGCAGGCAGGGAAAATGATGTGGTTCCATTTTACAGTTGAGAAAACTGCTCCTTAGAAATTAACTGACTTACCTATAGAAAAAAAAAACAATAAGGACAGAACCAGGACTATGACCCAAGGTTTTGACTCCCAGCCCACTGCTCTTCTCACTATCATATAAGAAACTCCTTGAGTGATTTAAAATGTACATTTCTGGTATCCAAATATATTCGAACAAAATCTCATCCCCATCTAACAGCAATAGTAGAATCATAAGGACATTCTCTTGACTGATGCTGCCTTGTGTCAATGGAAATCCACTAATAGAAAGTCCACATGCACAAAGTAATACATTTATCTTTAGCAATATACAAAGAGAGAATATTGTAGGGGGGGAATCTCTGGATGACTGAACACAGCAATTTCCTGTTTGAGTGCTGTTCACAGGCCAGGTCTGGGTGGATTGAACCCCAGTGCTCACTAACAGAGGCCTCAGCACATGGCAGACCTTCAGTAACTGTCTAAGGGATATGCCCCCATCTGCTCAGATGTTTACATGATGGGCAAAGAAAATGCCACCGGAACTACTCTGAGAGATATTTTCAAAATGACATTTTTATGTTTACAACTTTAAAGACAGCTTCTAAGGCTTCTCTTCTTCCAAAATACCATCCTTTCTTTCTCTTTTTCCAAGATTACCTCTGTAGTCATATCAAAACCCATTTCAGTTTTGAGATTGGGTAGGGGCATCTCCTTCACATCTTGTCCTCTTCTTCCGAAGAACCTCATAGGCTGTTTGTCTCCAAACCAAGGGGAGGTCACGTACTTATTCTGCAGACATTTTTTCTTTTACTGGGGAATCTCATTTTGTTCAAATATCGAGTGTCTATGTTATGTAAACTTTTTATGTTTAAGTATACTAAGGAGAAAAAAAGTTACAAAATGAGATTAATAGAATTTAACTTGGAACTCTTTAACTCAAGCTTTCCACGAAGGGCAGCACAACTGCTAGCTCAGGGTCACAGAGACCTGGTAGCTGGATCAAGATCTCAGTTTTTCCAAATACTGTCTCAGCACTTTCAATCATTACAGGAAGCGCCATCATTTCTTTCTCTCCAGTCTAAGGATCGGCAAATGCCAGCCTTTTTTTTTGAGCTTAGGCATTTTTACATTTTTTTAAAAAAATTGTAACAAACAAAAACAAAGAATAATATGAGACAGAGATAGCTCATGCCTCTCAAAGCCTAAAATATTTACTCATAATATTTACATAAAGAAGTTCCTCTACTGTATTCCAAACCTTCTATACTGTATTCCAAACCTCCCTGACTGGAACAATTTCAGAAGTTAATGCTGTTAAATCATCTCTAAGGCAGTGGTTCTGAACCAGGGGGGACTGTGCCCTGCAGGTGACATTTAGCAATGGTTGGAGACATTTTAGCTCACATCTAGGGGTGACCTGCTCCCAGTGTTTAGTGGGTGGAGGTCATGGATGCTGTTAAACATCCTCTGAGTGCAGAATAGACCCTGCCACTTCCCACAGCAAAGAATGATTTGGCCCCAAGTCCTGCCTGAAAGGGTTCATTTGTATATTTCTTTTGTTCTGTCAGGATTTTTTCATCTGCATTGATTATATAAAATGAAAAAATGCCAAAGAGAAGTTTACATCCAAAAATTTTATAGAAGTTTGACTGGGGACAAATAGTACAACCTCTGAGGACATGCTCGTATGGGTGGTGAGGCAAAGACCAGATTTACCAGCATAACATTCCCCAAGAGACGGCTATCTTGCTCTCATACAGCTCTGTCCTTTATGGTCCAAATCCCACTCCAGAGGAACCCAGGAAACTGAATACAGTCTAACTGCCTGAATGGTAAAGCTGGCCTTGAGACTGGTCAGAGTGTCTACTACTTGCAGGCCTGGCCCCCAGTCCTGGCTGTCACCCACTAGGTCCAGCTTCCCCTGGTGGTACGTAAGCTCTCACTGTGAGCAGTGACCTGCCGAGGAGGCAGAAGGCAGCACTTTATTGCCTGGCCTAGCTGCTTTGCTTTGCTGAACATTAAGTGACAAAGGGCGGGCTTGTTTCCAGAGGACAGAGATGGAAGACCCTTGGGTTTGGAAGGCACCTTAAAGGTCACCTCCACAGACACTGGATTGTGCTCTTAGAATCTCAGGGTGCTTTGTCTGGTGACAGGTACTACCATGCTTTGGGTAGCCCACGTCCCTTCAATGAGTGACCCAAGTGGCAGGTACTCTTAGAGAAGACTGAGGCCTGAAAGAGTGGCATATGTGCGTCTGCTGCACCAGGAGCAAAGTAAGGGGAGGGTGAGATCTTGTTTCATTCTCCCTGCATTTCATAGAAGGTGCATCAGAAAAATCCAAGTTCAGTATCATTCTAGGGTTGTTTGACTTCTAAGCACATGTCATATGTGTGAATAGCATCCTCCAGTGCCCACGCTGTTTGTCTCATTTCGATTGGAGGCGCCATCTTTTACTCTCCTGTGTAGATAAGCATTGGGGACAAACTTTGGGTAAACTGCTAATTTAAACTGGAATTTAAATATAAAGCTGTAGTGTGAGAGGAAGCCCACCTTTTTAATGACTCAGAATATCTTGACAGATGCCGCATTAGAGTTAGAGAAGGAGGCTTTTTTTTTCTTTTTCTTTTTTTTTTACGAACAGAAAGACTGAATCTCTCAGGATTCACCAGACTTACAACCCTACTACAGCAGCTGAGCATTTAGCCGGTGACTTCCTGTGATAATAACTAAGAGAAGGAGAAGAAAGCTAACAGAAGTTATTTGCTTCCTGCCTGAGAGGTTGCAGCATCCCTGGCACACGAGCTCAGGGATCTAATCAGCTGTGACTCTGTGGTATACGCCATCTGGTACCTGACTTTGGGGCTCAGTGTGAGCCCCAAGTGATACCTGAGACAGGCTTGAAGCAGACCTTTGAAGTCACCTGCTTGCTAGCACATCACAGCAAGCAGGCCTGTCTGCAGCCCTGCCTGTGCTGCCACCACATGCCCGGAAGGCCATAGAACTTCCGAGGAATTCTGCCAGACTGATTTAATGACCAGCAGGGGAGGTGAGTAATCTCTAACCTTTAAAAGACAACAAAAAAAAGGAAATCAACACCAGTTGTTATTTCTTATGGGAAGCCCTGAATAATATGTCATACCTTCGACTCCAAAAGTCATATTTTGAACAAAAGAAGGCAGTGAGGGAGCAGGGAAGCTATTTTTATCTTCGTATGTACTCTCTACAATATTCTCTGAGAATATTGTTTTGGGTATTTTGAAAGATCCTCTTTGTTAGGTCTTCTACTTTAGGTTTACCTTGTGGGCTTCAGATAAGGTGAAGGTGAGGGCTGGAGTGCCTCCTTGGGATGCTATATCCCAAAACATTGGCAAAGAAGCAAGAACATGAAGTAGAGAATAGCAGGAAGCCAGTCAAGGGAGTGTTCTCAAACAAGCACCCACTGTGGGCACCCGGCGCGCAGCCTCAATGGGGAACTCTGGGAGATGCTGGATAACTTCTGTCCAATTTATCCTAGCTGTGGGTAAAGGACCTGACTGTTCACCCCCCCCACCCCCCGTCACGTCTCCAGCCACCATTAGTTGATCTGGGACATGAAATAGTCTCTAGCGATCCCGGATGCCACATGTGTCCCTGTAATCAGAATTGTTTTTGTGGTTGCTCTTTTATGAAAGGCACAGGCAAAGAGCTGCAGGCATTCCCGGTGAGTGGCCTTCATCTGTAGAGGTGAGTGAGAGGAGAGAATGTGGGTGGGACTCCGAGAGCATCTCCACCCATCTAGAGACAGACAGATAGGAGTGTAGGGCCTGCATTGCTAAGGGGTGTTCCTCGCTTCTGGGCAAGAATCATCCAGCATAGCTGTTCAGTTATTCCTGAATTTTGATAGGTAACTGCCATTTTCTGTTTTGCCACTGGATGGTGGTAAAGAGGATTCCAGGCTGGACCTGGACACCACCCGGATGTGTAGTTTTATAAGGCAGGCCCCCACACTCGAGTGGCAGATGTCCAGCCAACTGCCCCTCCCATAGCCCCCTTCTTCACACACGTACCTGCCTAGAACATCTCCCCTAGAAATACACTCACTCTTTATCATGAGGTCAGACTTACATGCCTCCTACTTTATGAGACCTTCCCGAATTCAGGGCTCCCTCCCTCCCTTAAATCAATCAGTCTTTCAGTTGTATCCACATTCTTTAATGCTTAATTAGATAGTATTATATAGTTTGCTTCCCTGATAACTCAGTTGATAAAGAATCTATCTGCAATGCAGGAGACCCCAGTTCAGTTCCTGGGTCAGGAAGATCCTCTGGAGAAGGGACAGGCTACCCACTCCAGTATTCTTGGGCTTCCCCTGTGGCTCACCTGGTAAAGAATCCACCTGCAATATGGGAGACCTGGGTTTGATCCCTGTGTTGGGAAGATCCCCTGGAGAAGGGAAAGGCTACCCACTGCAATATTCTGGTCTGGAGAATTCCATGGACTACACAGTCCATGGGGTCACAAAGAGCCAGACACGACTGAATGACTTTCACTTTCTTTCATATAATTTTCTGTAATGTCATATGATACTTTCTCTTAAACAACATCATAAAGCTCTTCAAGGGTAGCACCATGTCTTATACACCCAAATCTCTCCTCGAAACCAGTATACCATGGAGTATGCAGCAGGTGCTTAATAAATTGTTGCTGCTTGACAGCTCATAGGGTATAGAATGTGCTGTGCCTTCCCTATTCATTTATTTTGCTCAAATATAATTTTGACAGGTAGCATGACCATGTGATTTTGTCAGATCTGTCTTTATTTCTCATCCTTGATAAATTTTGGTTTCAAACTTGATGATAAGCAATAAGCATCCATTCTGCCTCAGGATCTGCTGACACTTACTTTATATGAGGAGAAACTCATAGAAAGAAAAACCAAGCCCAAACCCTGAACACCTCTTTTGGTTCAAGTAGTTTGGCAAGGTGTAAACTTGACCTTGGTCTCGAGGGGTCCATTCCCATTTGGGAGGGCAGAGCACTCTGCAGTTCCCAGCAAACACCATCAAAGTCAGCTCTCCACCACACACATCCTTACTTGCATAAAGTGAAGTCTCAAAAACCACTGGCCAAACCCATACTCAAATGTAAACATGAAACACATTTTTTTTAAAAAAAATCAAGGACAAGTGGTTTTCACAGCTGTTAGCATCAGAGTTCAAGAGATCACTGTTGTCACGTCATTCAGCCTTTCATTTTTCAAGAGGGAGCCCAGGGTAACAGAAAGACTTGTTCTTAGAGATAAACTTAAAAAATGATTCTGGTACAAAATCAGTGTATCTCTGGTGAGTTTAACAGACACACTTGCTGTTCAGTCGCTAAGGCATGTCCGACTCTTTGCAACACCGTGGACTGCAGCACACCAGGCTTCCCTGTCCTTCACTATCTCCCAGAATTTGCTCAAATTCAAATCCATTGAGTCAGTGATACTATCCAACCATCTCACTAGAACTGTTCATTTCTCAGTATTAAAGGTGAGATTCCTTTGCCCATTCTTCCATGGGCTCCACAAATTTGTCAAATACCATGGCTTTGTCAGTTTCTTATAACTGTCTCAATAAAAATGCATCTCTACTAAACAACTAGCATAAATGCTCAAAAATTTTTTTCAGATGCTCAGTACCTTAACTTTTCGAGTTCTGCATTGTTGTCTCCTGTTTATATTCTAGTTTTGGTACAGCATGTAGGCAAATAGTCATATTGAGTAAAATCTGGCTGCTCTTAGATGCTTTATGCCCACACATCACCTGGGCATCTCGTGAAAATACAGATTCTGATTCAGCCTAGGGTAGGAGCTGCAGTTCGGCATTTCTGACAAGCTCTCTGATGATGCTGCTGGTCAGTGGAGCACAACATTGAGGAGCAGGGCTTAGATCTGGCTGTTGTGAACAGAGCACTGGAGCTGGAAAGCCAAGCTCAAATCCCATTTCTCCTAAGGATTGTGACTTTGCAGAAGTAGCCTAACCTCCCCAAGAAACAGGTTCCTATCTGCACTGAGTGTAACAGCATCCTGCACACCCGTCCAAGGTGAAGGGTGTGGTGTGATAACATATGTGAAGGCACTGCATAACCATTTCCGTCTGTAAGTGTGTTCCATCATTCGTATTTACTTTGAAAATGGCTGTTATTTCTGCATATATGCCAGCTCTTTCAGAGCCATTATTGCCTGTTGAGTAAATATACATAGGCATTTTTTTCCCTTTGATCCAAGAGGCAATAATGGGTGCTCAATCTACATTCTCAATACTCAGATTGGCAATTTGTTGGTCTTTAATGACTCCATCTGAGTCATTACACATGATTGGATTCATCGTATGCTGAACATACAGCTCCTAAGTTCATCGGTGGGCAGAGCCTGTCAGTGGAGATGGGCAGATTGCATCTTAGCTCATCAAGGTGGTTTCTCAGGGCTCAGAACCTCTTCTTCATGCTTGCCAGGGCTTTGCACAAAAAGGAAGCATTCACTTCCTGTCCAGAAGTATCTTTGGAATGAAAAGATCTGGGAGGCTGAAGGGTCCTGTGTCAAGGTTATCTTCACTAATTTTCACAGGCCACATGCTAGAAAGGGATTCTCCCGAAACATAAGTGAGAGAGTCAGTAACTCCCCCCTCTCACTTAATTTACATGACTACAGTGCTTCCCTGGGAAATCTTGCTCACATAAGTAGATCTGCAAGCATTTCAAAGGGAGGGGTGTGTCAGAACGGCCAGAGACCAGGAAAACCAGGCAAAGTGATAATTGTGAAGACTTTGAAACTGTGAAATGGAAACTTTTGTTGACTACAGGTTTTAGCCATTTAGGTCAGTGCATTTCCCCATCTTCCCTTTTCTAAAGTTTCTTTTCAGAGGGTTAGGAAAGAAATCTACAATTATTTAGGATCAAAATCAAATCCACCAAAGAAAATGCCTCAGCCTTCCTGATTCTCTAACCTAAACTCTTCAAATGAAACTAACCTCAGGTTAAGGGAAGACAAGCAGTTCTTCTCAAATTTGAATATGCTTTCAAATTCTCTGGGAATTTTATTAATGTTCATATTCTGATTCAATAGGTCTGAGACAATAGGCCTGAGCTTCTGCATTTTGAACATGCTCCCAGTGCTTCTGCTGCTGCTGGTCTGAGAGCCATGCTGACTAGATCAGTGAATAGGTGGACCTGAAGAGCCTTTGTGTATCCTAACTAACTAGTACCATTTAACTGCCTCCATACTCTGAAGCAGTGGTTCCCCATCTTGAGTGGATATCCCATGGAGGGCTTGTCCAAACAGATTTCAGATCTCACCCCAGAGTTTCCAATTCTTTGGGTCTGGGGTAGGGCCTGAGAATGTGCATTTCAAACAGGTTCCCAAGGTGATGCTGTACCTGCTGGTCCAAGCACCACAATTTGAGAACCACTGCTATAAAACATCCTAGTAATTAGCTGCCAGGACTAAACCTAAAAATGCCATTTCTCTCTCAGTTGAAACCTGGACAACAGATACAGCACAGTGAAAGAGTTATTTGTTCAGCCGTTAATTCTGGGTGATGTTGTCATAGCTATTATTGAAAGGATACTATTTAAGCCTGATCCTTGAAGTTGGCAGTTTAACGCATGTGTATTGAACAGAGGGACCTGCCCCTGCTGTCTGTCTCCAGGAGCTGGAGTTTAGGAGAAAGGGGCTGAGTAGAAGAAAAGATGCTCAGAGATGAGGGAGAGAGAGAGCCCCCACTCCACACATATATAGTGTGGATGGTGTTGCTACCATCACTGTATGGTTCCCAAAGCTTCCTTCCTTCTAGAAGCTTCCCTCACAGGGCCACCTGCCATTTGCTGTTGCAGAAACATAATTTACATCAGACCAGAAGGCAGAGCAGGTACAAATAGGAGCTACATGTTGTGTTTCTGAGACAAGGACCCAGCCCTGTGGTTGCCAGAGTTGAAGGGTCCATGGGGAGGGCCCTGGAAGCTACTGTTCAGTTTCGACCACTGATGGATGTCAGGTGCAGTTAGAGAGAGGTGAAGTCGAGCTGGAGTGAGGGTTAGTGAGTACTGATTTTGGAACAGTGGAATTAGCATTGTTTCAGAGCCCTGAAGTTCTGTGTTTGATGCTATGAACCATCAAAGTGTCCATGATAAAGTCTTTTATCCTCCCTGGTCCTCACCCATAAAACTGGATTGGCAATATCATCATCATGGTGTTAGAAGGGAGAAGGAGACACAATGTATGTAAACAAACTCTGTAAAGTGAAGCATGCCTAAAGCCACACAAATCTCCCAGTAGCTGCACTGAATGCACACGTGTTTGTCTGGGGCAAGAATACAAGCTCCTGGGGATTCCCAGGGGAGACAACTAACCACCTTAGTCACTCAGCTTACACATTCCACATTACCATCTCCTTTTATAAAAAGTGCCTGTATCATCAGTGACTGCCTTTTACTAACCAAAAAGCTTTGTTGACATGGCCTCATGCTCCCAGATGATGTAATATTACATTAGTCTGTGTTTTTACTTTGAATTACCCAAGGAGAATTTTAAAATAGCATATCTGATCATCCATCATCTACACTTCTAAAGCCTTAGACCTACACTGTCCAATTCAGAAGCCACTAGCCACATGGAGCTATCTGATTCAAATTTAAATTAGCAAAAATGAGAAATTCATTTCCTCACTTTCACTAGCCACTTTTCAAATGCTCAGTAGCCCCATGTTTCTGTAGTAGAGAGAACAGGCAACATTTTCATCACCAGAAAAGTTCTACTCGACAGTGCTGCTTTTCACCAATGAAAAACTGATATATCACATAGTCTAACAAACAAGCAGAGGAGTCCAGCAGACTTCTAAAGCATCATTAAAAAATAACTACCCCACACTGCCCCCATGAAATAGAGAAACAGACAAGTAAGGCATGGCCCCTTGTGTTGGATGGCCTTGAAATACTATTTCAGTTAGTAGCAGAATAAGCTGAACCTTTCAGTTTCAACATGTAAAGAGCTTGGAAGTTGTCATCCCCATCCTTACAAAAGGAAAACTCTAGACAAACTGAAAATAAATGATTTTTCTTGAGCACATCAGAGAACTGAGGTCACAGGGCAAACTGACATCCCAAGATCTGCAGAGGCTGTCACTTCCATAGAGATAAAGAAACAATCTGCTTACCTGGAACAGATGTCACTGGTAGAAACACTTAAATGGTAATTTTGACAAAGTGCATGAACCTTGGAGTAACAGGAGAGTGGGTTGGTGTCTCTGCGGGATGAGGGAGCTTATACTTTCTTAAGCTTCCCCTTCAGAAACACCACCAGATACCCAAGGAAAAGATCTGACAAGAAGTGAAGGAGAAGTCATCCTCCTGAAATTCACCCAGTCTTCTCCATAACAAAGGGCTACACTCTAGGGAAGAGGACTTTGCCAGAGCACAATTCTAAAACTTTCCTAAGTTTCTCCTTCCCACAGAAGCCCCCACAGCTTTTCAGTCTCAGATAACTTGGAGATGGGGAGTTCAAAGGTGTCAGGAATTTAAGGAAATAGATTAGGATGCTGCATCCAGGAAAAGGAGTAGAAGACAGGAGAAGAAAACTATACCACAGGAGAAATATCTGTGAAGGCCATACCCCAAGGCAAGGCCCACTTAAAGACCAAAATTTCTTCAAAAGATAACAAAGCATTTCCCTTCCCAACACCTTACCACCACAGCAACAGGGCTCCAGTATAATAACAGTGAGTTACAGGTGAAGAGCTGCAAGACACAGATTCTCTCTAAGAAGGAGTACTTAGGGAAGCCAGAGTTAAGAGGAGAGACAAAAAGAACACCAATAGAGAAATTGGAAACTCCTGGCACCTAGAGCCACAAGAAACATCAAATACATCCAACCTCCTAGATTAACATAAGTCTTTACTGTAAAACTCTATTTACCTCAGTTCCCACTAACTGAGGAACATTCCCAGCTTTGGGGAAAAAATTACAAGGCATGCAAAAAAGAAAAAAATAGTCTGAAGAAACAAAGGAAGCATCAAGACTATACTCAGATATAATACAGATGTTAGCATTATCAGACAAGAAATTTAACTACAATTAATATATCATGAACTTTAATGGGAAAAGGAGACATCATCAAGAACAGATAGATGCTGTAAGCAGAGAGATGGAAACTCTCTAGATGAATCAAAAGGAAATGCTAGAAATCAAAAGTGTAACAAAAATGAAGAATGGCTTTGATTGGCCATCATCAGTACACTCAATACAGCCCAAAAAAGACTCATTCTATTTTAATCATATATTAAAACCAGACAAGGCAAAAAAGTAAAGGGGAAAAAAATAATGAACAAATGCAACAAATAGAGAATAGTTACAACTATGGTAGATATTAATCCAACCATATCAATAATTATTTTAAACATGAATGGTATAAATATACCAATTAAAAGGCAGTGATTATCAGAGTGGATCAAGAGAGAACAAGACCCAATTCAGTGCTGTCTACAAGGAACCTACTTTAAATATAAAGATGGTAACGAGAACCCAACATGCGAGACAACAAAAGGAACGCAGATGTATAGAATAGACTCATGGACTTTGTGGATGAGGGTAAGGGTGGGATGATATGGGAGAAGGGCATTGAAGCATGTTAATTGTCATGTGTCTAATCAATCGCCAGCCCAGGATTGATGCTCGGGACTGGTGCAGCGAGATTTCCCGGGGGGGAGGGAGGAGGGAGGGGGGTTCCGGAGGGGAAGCATATGTAAACCCATGGTGATATCATGACAATGTATGGCAAAAACAATTAAAAAAATAAATAAAAACTAAGTCTTTGAAAAAAAAATAAAAAATAAATTACCCATCTCTATAAAAAAAATGAAGGGATAGAGAAATGTGTATGTATCTTACTAACACTAATCAAAAGAAAGCTAGCTATATTAATTTCAGGTACAGCTGACTTCAGAACAAGGAAAATTATCAGGAATAAAGAGGGGCATTACATAATATAAAGAGATTAATTCTCCAAGAAGACATAAAAGTCCTAAACATATACACTTAACAAACAGTATTAAAATACATGAGGCAAGAACTAAAAGGAGAAATAGATAAACTCACTGTTATAGCTAGAGACTTCAACATTCCTCTGTTAGTAACTGATAGAGCAAGCAGGCAGAAAATCAGTAAGGATACAGATGACTGTGACAGATGTAAGGGCCAGGATGTCTAATACTCTGGGGAGAGTCATGACCCAAATTTTATAAGCATAGTTCTTATAGAAGTATAGAGGTTAAGTTGGAAAGGCAAGATGTTAGAGAGAAGGCGATCTGCTCCTCCACCCATGAGACTTAATGTAAGTTATGTAAGTTTGTAAGTAAGAGGCTTTGAGTATAATAGCTGCAGAAAGAGAAAAATGGGGCTAGATTAGACCAAAATGTGTTCAAAATGTGTTCAGTAAAATTTTCTGTGATACTGCAAAAAAAAAAAATTAGGTTCTGTGACCAAATAACTTTGGGAGACAATGCGTGTAGTGGCCTATATCAGATGGCCATACTGAATGCACATTAGCATATCTAAAGCTTTTTAAAGTTCCTTTGTAAAGAAATCTATTTAACTCTACCCAGTTCAGCATTTCTGAAATTTGTTTTGATCATAGATACTTTTTGCTTTTTGGTGATCCTTATTAATATCCCAAGGAACTAATGTACTTCTGAATACAGACTGAAAATACCATCCCAAAAATAGGGAGATGGAATCAATAGGATTTGACATTCACTGGATCTGTGTATTGTTGTTGTTGTTCAGTCACTAAGTCATGTCCAACTCTTTGCAACCCCATAGACTGTAGCATGCCAGGCTTCCCTGTCCTTCACTATCTCCCGGAGTCTGCTCAAACTCATGTACATTGAGTTAATGATGCCATCCAACCTCTGTCATCTCATCCTCTGTCACCCCCTTCTCCTCCTGTCCTCAATCTTTCCCAGCATCAGGGTGTATAAACAAAGGGAAAAGGATAATGTCGGCTTAGAAGTTTCACACCTGGCTAAGGAGAAAGAGGAGAAGGATGTTAACCATAACAGGAAACAGAAGAAAAATTTGCAGGAAAAGATTCAGCTGTTGGATATATGCCAGTTGAAATATTGCCATAATATGTATTTGCAAATCTCGAGAAGGCAGATGGAAATTCAGATTTGGAGTTTGGAAGACATCAGGAAGTATTGATGTGAACTGGGGATTGGTCAGCATAAAGATGACAAGCCAAACTGTAAGTTGGAACTCACTGCCCAAGAAGAGTTTATGAAGGTGACAAGATCAGAAGTGCTAGAGATAGAATCTTGAGTACTATTAAATTTACAAGGTATATTTTCAGTTAGGTAGATACTAGAAAGCCAGGTTGAGAGGTAGGAGGAGAGGATAAAGTTGTACCATGGAATTCATCATAGGAGAGAGGGAGGGTTTTGGTCAAACCACACATATTGAGCACCTTTGTCTGCCAGGTACATAGTCAAGGATATAGCAGTGAGGAAACCAAGCCCATGCCTTCATGGGGCCTACTGGATTCACATGAAAACCTCAAAATGCTTAACCATCTTAAGTATGTTGAAAATACTATTTAGACTCTGCATGATTGACTTAACTGTGTATATCTGCTGAGAGTTTAGGAAAATGAGGACTGAAAAGTTGTCATTGGATTTACCTGCTTTGAAGTCATCATGGACTTTGGTTGAGTGCTGGGACAGGGTCCAGAATAGAGTGGTTTGAAAAGCAAGTGGGAGGTGAGGCAATGAAGTTAGCGGGCATGAATCACTCTTTCAAGTGCAGTAAGAGACAGCAAGTGTAAAGAGCTTCTTAAAGGAGAGGTATGGCAAGAGTTGGAAGGGGAGTGGGGTCAATGAGGCTTTTTTAATGTGGGAAAAGACATAAGCACATTTCAGAGCTCATGGGAAAGAACTAGTAGAAAAAGCTTGAGGACACAGAAGAAAGGATGAACAATACTAGGAAGAAGGAAAAAGGAACGCCAGAACCCAATGGAAGCAATTGCTCTTAGAGGGAGAGTCATGGCCTTGATTTTCACATGAGAGGAGGAGAGAAATGGATGGATGTGGGTATTTTTAGAGATACAGTGGCAGCCAGTTGTGGATAATTTCCATTTGATGGCTTGGGATTTTTCTCTGCAAGATATTCAAGGTCAGCAGCTGAAAGTCTTGTCAAGTGCTGAAGAAAGTGAGCTTCTGCCCCTATGGGCTTGAAGGCCAGTTGACAAGGGAATGAAGAGACCAAGTGGTGAATTGGAGGTAGTCTCTCTGGCATTTGGGTATGAAAGTAAAGGGACAATCTCTTCCTCCCTTTTTCTTGAGATGAGCAAAAGTATTGGGTTGGCAAAAAAGTTTGTTCAGGTTTTTCTGTAACATCTCATGGAAAAACTCAAACAAAATTTTTGGGCAGGCCAATATAAAGAAGAAATTAAAGTGCAAGTGAGAGGCAAGTTGAGAGAGCTTGCACTGTTGGTGATGTTAGTCGCTTAGTCATGTCAGACTCTGTGACCCCATGGACTGTAGCCTGCCAGGCTCCTCTGTCCATGGGATTTCCCAAGCAACAATACTGGAGTGGGTAGCTATTCCCTTCTCCAGGGGATCTTCCTGACCCAGGGATCAAATCTGCATCTCCTGCATTTCAGGCAGCTTCTTTACTGTTTGAGCCACCAGGTAGTTTAGAGTTCACACTGAGTACATTTAAATTTAAAGGTACATTCACATTTCAGAAGAATATGAATTCTATAAAAGCAAGGATTTCTTAACTTCAAGAGTTGTCTGGCATTTAAATGGCTCATCAGAGGAGACTGAAAAGACCTTGAATGGTTCAAACAGAGATTGGGATGGTGTGATCTCCAAGGGTGATATGGCCTTAGAATTCCATCATGTATCTCAGTGTTTTTCAGCACTGACTACACGGTAGAATCCTGGAGGAATTAAGACATACCATGCCTAGGTCTCACACCCAGGGATTCTTATTCCACTGGTCTGAAAACAGGGTGGCCTACTCAAAATGTGGTCTATATACTGACAGCAATAGCAGCAGCATCTGGGACTTTGTTAGGTCTGCCGATGCCACCAAGGCTCCACCCAAACCTACAAGACCTGCATCTATGTTGTTACAAGATCCCCAGCTGAGTTGTGTACATATTAAACTTTGAGAAACTCTGGATTGAAGCATGATATAGAGCAGGGCTAATCATGGGTCCTTTTTAAATTCCCCTAGGAACTTCTAATGTGCAACGAGACTTGAGCACCACTGATACATACAAAATGATATTCTTTTGTCACTGTCTTAATTAAGCTCACATGATAAAATGGCATAGTATTATACACACACACACACACACACACACACACACACACACACAAAGAGTGTATGTAAAAACTGGTGAAATCTAAACATCTGTAGTTGAGTTAACAGGCTTGTACCAAATCTGTGTACTCTGGTTATATAAGATGTTTTCATCAGGGGGAAGCTGAGTGATGGATACATAGGAACTCTGAACTGTAGGTAAAACTTCTTGTGAGTCTTAAATGACTTTAAAATAAAAAGTTAAAAAGAAAGCATTTTAAGCTAAGAGAAAGCCTGTCTAGGATAAGGAGCAGCTGTTCTCCATCATCATCTAAGAAATAAACAGGCTCCATCATTCACTCGGAGCGGAGCCATTGGAGGATTTAAAGCGGAAGGATGACAGGTTGGGATTTGTGTTCTAGAAAAATAAATCTGGTGGCAGTTTGGAGGATTGACTAAAGGCAAAAAAGATGAGTTAGGAACTTGTTTCTGTCATTCAGATAGATGATAAGGGCTAGAGCCAAATCAGGAGCAATGGAAATAGAGCACGAGAGGATGGACTGGAGAGACCAGGAGGGAAGATCAACAGGATTTGATGAATGGTTCCAGGATTGTCAATCTTGGCTGTGTGTACCCGCCCCTGCAAAGCTTTTTCGGATAGAGATACCTGAGCCTTTGCCAAGGGGTGCTGATGGAAAGGTGTGAGGGGAGCCCAGGCATGTGAGTTTGTGGACTCCACAGGTGGTTCAGATGGGCAGGGCTGAGAGCAGCTGGCTCCGACTGAGGAGGCGGGAAGTGCAGGGTAAACCTCACAGGTTTTCAATCCAGTCGTGCTGGAACCAACAGAGGATGAGGAGGAGGCAGCAGAGAGACAGCCAGGATAAATTAGGGAGGTAGTCCGTCCTCTCCCGTTTGTTTGGAGTAAAATTTGTAAAACTCTTGAGTTAAAATGTGTAAAGCCATTATCCTTGCAACCTAGCTGTCTTCCCATGGCTTATCTAAGCATATGCTTTTAAATGAAAATAAAACCTTAGTTCAGTCGTTTCTGCCATCCAAACATAACTTTGGCTTATTTAAAAACGACAACAGCAGAAATTAACATAGTGTTGTACATCAAATATACTTCAGTTAAAAAGAAAAACCAACGACAACAGCAACATTCTGTTAACCCCCAATTCTGAAGGATTTATACAAACACATCTTCAGGAATCTAGGCTCAATGCTTTGAGAAGAAGGTGAGAGTCCTTGTCTTGACTGCTGGTGGCCTGTCTACATATTCTGGAATGCCCCTCCCCACTTTTCTCCCAAATCTTTGCAGATACCGCTCCCATTTTCTTCTGAACAAGTCTCTTCTTTGGGATTGGTTAGGCTGTTTTTTGGAATTCATACAAACACTCAGTCCTCCTCCCCCCCAATCTCCTGGGCCAACAGGGCAGCAGGTGCACTGAAGCCTCTGCAGTCAGCACTCACTGCTAATAAGCCCTGATTCCAGGGACGGGCTTCTAGGGGCACTCACTATGCCCTCAGAGCTTCGAGTCAGAAGCAGCCAATGGCTAATGGTTTGTCTTTTTCAGGGTGACCCCCTCAAAGCCACCAGTCCCCACCTCACAAAAACAATCTGGGGTTTCCCCACTGAGAGTCCCTTGCTCCCTACTGGGAGCTCTCTGTCTTCATAAACTTGTGTGCAAAACACCATGAATATGTTTCCATCTCAAAATACTCTGTTTTTTTTTTTAGCATTTCTAATTTCCCCATTAAGATATTTCTGCCCCCTTTTTTAACTTAAGTTACAAAGCTCACTATTATTCCATAATAATGCAGAAGCACCCCGTAACATATAAGACACACACTGCGGAGTATAATAGTTATTTAAATGGTTAATGTGAGATAGAAAACACTAAGGTGGCATTTACAAGGCTACTACTGTATTTATGTCTCAGCTTTCTACTAGATATGTTATTTACAAGGTAACAGAGTAATGCCTAAGTTTATGCATTTTTCAGATGAACCCAAACTTAGTTTGAGATCTGAAGGCTATTTTATATTGATTCTGATGCAGCCACTTCAGCTTGAAAAAGGAGAGAGGAAATGATAGACTGAGAATTTAAAATCTCTTTATTCCTAATTCCAATATCCTATTCTTTCTAGAACTGCCTATATTAATAACTGCCTGGGTATTCCCTTGAGAGCTGGGCTGGAAAGGCATTACAGTGCTGTTTTGTTTTGTGTTTAAATTGTCACAGCCTTTTTACTTTTAGACATAAAAGTACGTATACTCATTGTAACAGTCATCATCTCTCCCCACGTTCTGGTTCCTCTTGCTGTGTGTTTGCCTTTCTGTTTGTTTTATTTTTTCCACCCGAGTATTTGAGAACTAGGTAGTTCTTCTGCTTGATCACTTCTCAATATTTAACTAGGTTTCAGGCCATGCAAATGGAAGCTGTTTAATGCATGCTGGTGATGCCAAGGCAATTAGACACAGTGTGTCGGTTTGTCCGTTTGTCCAGAACATTTCTGTCTTGAGTACTGTGTGCCTGCACTGTGTGGAGCATGGGGCTGCAACAAAGAATAAAACTTAAAGAGCAGAAAGAAGACAGATGTGTCCACATGCAGGGGGACCAGAGAGGACCTCATCTGCATTTCCAGGGCAGGCTTCCTGGAGGAGGTGATTCAGGAGCTGAGCCCAAAACCCCTCTGAGAAGGGAGGACTGGGGACCACAACCAGGCTGCTCACTCACTCTGCAGCCCTTTCCGAATCAGCCTCACTTGCTTATTAATTATTCCTGCTCCGCAGCAACTTCTCCCCCTAGAGTATTGTTCTAAAAAGTGCCCTGCAGATGCTTCCCCCTCACATCAAATAAAGCACTGTAGAATATTGTGTTTAGTAAACCTTGCCATCGTGCCTCCCACAAAAAGATAAATGCTACTTCTCACGAAGAATCAAACCCTACATCAGGAGACAAGTGGTAGTTCTATGACAGGAACACTACTAGACAGCCAGGAAAAACATGGGATTTCTAGGCATTAAAACCATCACATGCCTCATGAATAGAAGCTCATAGGTTAAAATGCCAGATTCACATTCTGATTGAGATGTGTAGGACTCTTAGAGGTTCCAACACTAAGAACATGTGATATGTGTCTCTCTGCCAGGTACTCTGTCTCCATTGTCTCATTCAGAGATCAACAACACTCTAGATAGTAAGCCCATTTTGATGATGTGGAAACTGAGGCTCAAGAAGGAGATATGCTCAACGTTGTCAGGTGGTCACCAGTTTGGTTGGATATGAACACATGTCTGTGTGACCCCCAATGTCAGGCTCTTTATAGCATGCCAGGCTGCCCCTGGAACACACCTTTTTGGCTTTCGTTACAGCCAGCCCCACTTGTCTTGAACTGATACATTCTCTTACAAATCAATAAAGACGCAACAACCCAATAACCAAAGGGACAAACAGCTTGAAGGGACACTTTGGGAAAGAGTATAGCCACATGGCTAGTGAGCATATACAGAGGTGCTCGGCTTCAGACATCATGGAAATGCACCTTAAAACAAAGTGAAATACCACTACACATACCCACCAAAATGATACAACTTTTAAAGACTGGGAATCCAAGTGTTGCTGAGGATATAGGGCAACTGGAACCCGTATACATTGATGGTGGGAATGTAAAATTGTACAGTCACTTCGGAAGACTTCAACTAAATATATGCCTACTCTCTCATTCTGAACTTCCACTCCTGGGTCTCTATACCCAGTAGTATGCTGAGGCTGGCTACTAAAAGCTAATTGGGCACTTCTCTTCCTACATCTTACATCCCCCTGACATTGGCCATGGTGGGGGTTGTTTACTAATGGTACAAGTCAGAGCTATTTTTGTTTGAGAACTTACTTTTGCCCATTTACTAACACACCACTGTGTATACCTAAGAGAAATGAGTGCAGATGTCCACAAAAGGACTTTACAAGAATGGCCATTACAGTTGTATCGATAACAACCCTAAAGGTCCACTAATGAGAGAATAAAACAGATGCGTTTTTTCATGCAATAAAATACTCTGCAGTAAAAATTAAATTGTAAGCTATAGATAAACACAATATGGATGAATCTTAGGCCATGGTCTGAGTCAAAGAAGGCAGACACAAAAGAGTACAGTTGACCTGTGAACAACACGCCAACCCTCAGCATGATTGAAAATCCACATATAATTTTACAGTTTGACCCCGCAAAGTCATGGTTCTACATCCACGGATTCAGCCAACCACAGGTCATGCAGTAATAGAGAATGTATTGATATTTCCTGAAAAAAAAAACCTGAATGTATGTGGATCCATGCAGTTCAAACCTATGTTATTCAGGGGTCAGTGGTACATAATGCCTGATTCCATTTATTGGAAACTCAAGAATAAGTAAAGGTAATCAATGTTGATAGAAGTCAAAATAACTTTCCTCTGGGGGTTTGTGCAAGTACTGACCAGAAGGGGTACAAGGGGGCCTTTTGGGTCCTATGGATGTTAAGTGTCTTGATCCGAGGAATGTTTATATAGGTAGGCACATATAAAATTCATTGAGCTGTACACTTACGATTTGTGCCCACCCCTGTATACAGGTTATGCCTCAATAATGAACAGTGAACACACATACACATTTTATTCAGTGACCCTGTTAATTAAGGCAGATGTGACCACTATCCCAGCAGTGCAGTGTTCCCCAGTGGTGAGGACCGACATGAAGGAAAGCTGTCTGAATCTTGGCAGACCAATCAGCTCAGTTTTACTGACATCCAACATGCCGCCATCATGGAGGCTTTCAACACCTGTCCTGGCAGCGTTGCTGATGCATGAAGAATTTGCCTCCACCAGCACATCCTCCCCAGGCACATCACTGCCTGGGAAGGAATCCAGTGAACACATCAGCTGTCTCTCCCACACACCTACCTCCGTGAGAGCAGAAATCCAGAAATGTAAAGATAGGGACTCTCATCCAACTTGGGCAATATTCCAGCACTTGCTGTCAACAGAGAGCACTGAAGCCCAAGAACTTACCTGCTAAGATGTTCTAGAAGGATGCAAAGAGGCTGTTAACTGTGTCTCTGAGTGGTCTTTTTTTTCAAATCAAGAAATGCCTGCTTCCTTTATCATTGGCAAGAAGAAAGATGAGAGAGCATGTCATCTCATAGCTCTCCATTCCCGGCAGGATGCAGGCCTTGTCCTTTCTTGAGGAGTTAAGGGGCATTATTATCATCAATAAACCCTGGACTCAACCTTAATGAAAAGACTGGACTATGCCCCAGACAAGGGAGAAGTGCTGTTGGCAGCATCGAGACATTTACATTTATGAATACAGCAGAGCCCCTTGAGAAATGCTGCATACCTACTGCACACAAGTTGGCAACATCAAAGAAATGTGTCCACCATCAAAAGACAATATGAAGAGAAGCTCAAAAGATCATAAATTTATTCCCTAAGGGTTGAATTTTGACATAACCAATTCTTGAATACACAAGAAACTGGGGGGATGGGTGGTTTTAGAATGGTATGGTGTTTTGAGGATATTAGAAACCATTAATTCCAGAGGCTTTGAGCATTATTAGGATTGCTCTGTCTTCTTGAAGGATTTTGTTTTGTTTTTTTGGCTGTACAGTGTGGCATCTGGGACCCCCTCCCCTCAATCAGGGATTGAACCCATGCCCCCTACATTGGAAGCGTAGAATTTTAACCACTTGACCACCAGGGAAGTCACTTTCAGCATTATTAGATGTCTTGGTTTGCGGTCCCCCAGAAAGCAGATATTAAAATAAATCAAGTTGTTTTTGTTGTTGTTCTTGTTGCCACTCAGTCATGTCCGGCTCTTTGCAGCCCTATGGACTGTAGCACACCAGGCTTCCCTGTCCTTCACTATCTCCTGGAGTTTGCTCAATCTCATGTCCGTTGAGTTGGTGATGCTATCTAACCATCTCATCCTCTGTCATGCCCTTCTCCTCCTGCCTTCAATCTTTCCCAGAATCAGAGTCTTTTCCGATGAGTCAGCTCTTCACATTAGGTGGGCAAAGTATTGGAAATCAAGTAATCAAGTAAAGGTAGTTTATTTGGGAGTTACAGGGCAACCAGAAGGGATGCAGGGCAGTGAGACAAAGGGGAAAGATACTCAAAAGTCATGTGATCCAGCAGACCATGGCAGGTTCTTTACCACTGAGCACCTGGGAGATGTGCCCTTCCCTTAATATCCAGTATTTCCCACATCCTAGAACTCCATGTAGATTTTGTTATTGCCTCACTGCTTGTCTGTATCTCCCACGGGGTAGATGCTCTATGAGGGGAAAGCCATATCTATCTGGTGTCAACGAGGTTCATGAAGGTTGTTGTTGTTATTTAGTTGCTTAGTCATGTCTGACTCTTTTCAACCCCATGGACTGTAGCTCACCAGGCTCCTCTGTCCATGGGGATTCTCCAGGCAAGAATACTGGAGTAGGCTGCCATTTCTTTCTCCAAGGAATCTTCCCAACGCAGGGATTGAACCCATGTCTCTTGTGTCTCCTGCATTGGCAGGCATGGACGAAGCCATATCTATCTTGTTCACATAGCTTGATGTAAGATTTACTAACAGTGTCTAAAACATATGCATTAAATGGTTGAATGGAAGATCCTTCATCAGCTGGCCCATCTCCTCTCCATATTTGTATTTCATTGCACCCCCCTTAGCTGCACACAAACACACACCCCCCAACATGTTAGACTCCCTGTACCCCTGTTACATCCTTTGGCTACTCCTGTCACAGAATTGTAACACTTCATTCTGCTCACCAATTCTGAGAATCTGTCTAAAGCCCCTCCACTAGACTCTAAGTTTATTGAGGGTAAAACTACATCATAATATACTTTACCTGCCCAGGGCTTACATTAATGTCCAGCATAGTGTAGAGATTTAGTAACTGTTGAGTAAATGGGTCATTGCTGTAATTGGTGATCAAATGCCTAAGACCTTCTCTCTATGATGTCTAACTCCCAACAAAGCAAAACTTCTCTGGCCTCCACCTGACACCTGCCTGAGACTCATCACAGACTTCACATCTGGGAGCCTTTTAGAAACTTTATCAGCCAAGTCTGTGAACGAGTTTTGGCATATTACATTAAGATAGAATCACCCAGAGTGACACCTTTGGACATAAAAGCAACCTCTGCTCCTGAATGGATGAAGCCACATGCCACTGAGACAACCAAGGGGAAGCACTCTGTGGATTCCAGCAAGGCCAGTGTGCTCAAGGCAGGTGGATGAAATGTTCTAAGGGTGCTATGGATGCACTCTGCCTCTGCATTAGTGAAAAGAACTGGGCTACATGAGAGCTGAATCTTGTAAAACATCAGAACCTTGACGTGGATGGCAGGAAGTCGCAATGCTGGGAAGGGCAGTGTGGTTGGAAGTAGTTAAGAGACAGGAGTTTCTTCAGATTCCCAGAGGCCTGTCTAATGACAGGATAGCATCACATGCAATAGTCTAGGTCCCGTCAGAAGTGATGGGTCTGCAAACCAAAGGACTGCCATCTCAGTACTTCTCTTGTGGTCCACTGGTTAAGAATCTGCCTTCCAATGCAGGGAAAATGGGTTCGATCCCTCATCAGGGAACTAAAATCCCACATGCCACAGGGAAACTCCACCTGCATGCTACACCTACTGAACCCACACACTCTAGAGCCTGTGCTCTGCAACAAGAGAAGCCACTGCAATGAGAAGCCTACATGCTTCAACAAAGCGCGCATGCACCACAATGAAGACCCAACATAGCCAAAACAATAAAAAAACAAAGGACTGCCATTTTACAGCCACTGTGAGGTATAAACGGATGAAGTAACATCAGTGCTCACATCCTCTGAGACTGCACAGGTAGGGAGAACATTCTGCTTTGCTTACGATGATCCCACTCTTTGCCTCATGTTCCTGTGAAATTGCTGCCCCTCTCTGGCACTCTCAAAAGTGTTCCGGTTTGCATGATAAATTATATGGTCACCCTATCCATGGACAGCATTAACAGCAGGGCCAGAAAATTCAAACAGACACGACATTGGATATAGGTACATGGGAGTTTTTTATATTAGTCTCTAAACTTTTCTGTGTTTTAAAAAAACTTTTCCCTCTCCAAAAAAAGAAATCCAACAAACAAAAACACTTGAAAAACTTCAAACTACTCTATAATTAAGCATAACACATAATTATTTCAGGACCCAATCTCCTACCTAAATTGTTTCTCTGCGTTTATATTTTGTAGATTATAGTCTAACCATAGGAGAAGGCAATGGCACCCCACTCCAGTACTCTTGCCTGGAAAACTCCATGGACAGAGGAGTCTGGTGGGCTGCAATCCATGGGGTCGCTAAGAGTCAGACATGACTGAGCGACTTCACTTTCACTTTTCACTTTCATGCATTGGAGAAGGAAATGGCAACCTACTCCAGTGTTCTTGCCTGGAGAATCCCAGGGACAGAGGAGCCTGGTGGGCTGCCGTCTATGGGGTCGCACAGAGTTGGACAAGACTGAAGCGACTTAGCAGCAGCAGCAGCAGCAGCAGTCTAACCATATCCATTTGTCTAATGAGGTCAGCCATTTGTCTGGAGTGTGTAAGTGACAGGATTAAATTCAATGTCATCTGTTTATTTAAGATGGAAATGATATGCATGTAGCACAGTAGCCTTTGGGTACAAATGAAGTATCACTCAATGTCACCAGAGAAAATATAAATCAGCAAAAAGGAACAAACATTGAAGGCTCAGGTGGCATGGCTTTGCTGGGCTTCCTCTATGTGCCAGGGAGACGGGATGGAGTGAAACAGAGTCCCTGCCCTCACGGAGCATTTATATTCTGATGTTAAACTGCCTTTGGGAAGGGATGATACCCAAATCCTGTAGGAACCCCCAGCTGCAACCTGATATCTTGCAATAAATCCACAAATTGCCAGCTCTTTCCACAAATATGTTCTGTAATATATTTTTTTCTTTTTCCTGTGTGTGTGTATATGGGGTAGGGTTGCGGTCACACAGAAAACATACAGGATGCAAAGGATGCTATCTGGACTGATGAGATGCTTGTTTCGTCATACATCTGTGGTGCTCATCTCCAGTTTGGGGCACCGTGCCTGTAACTGGTACTGAGAATGTGACTTCCATCTGAGGTCTCTGTCACAGATACCTGGCATTCGCTGGGCCTCGCTAGTCAGTACACATTAGGTCCTGCTGCTCAGTCATGTTTGACTCATTGACTTTGTTATATCATCACCACTTTTAATTCATAGCTGCTGCTAACTATGTCATCCTGTGGCTTGACTGTGCTTAGGCCTAATACCGCCAAACAGGTTTATCAATATTCAGATGGTCAAAGCAGAGAGAAGAGGGGTAAAGTCTTGACACTGTCAAAAGAACTCCCATGAGGGGACAATCTTCTGAGCCCAGGATTTCAATCTGGGCTGATCCTCTTACTAAATGTGTGCATGTGCACTCAATCATGTCCAATTCTCTGCAAATCCATGGATTGTAGCCCACCAATCCATCGGTCCTCTGTCCATGGCATTTTCCAGGCAACAGTACTGGAGTAGGTTGCCATCCCCTTCACCAGAGGATCTTCCCGATCCTGTGTCTCCTGCATTGGCAGGCAGATTCTTTACCACTGAGCCACCTGGGAAGCCTTACTAAATGTGTGACTGTGGGCAAGTTACATAAGTTCCTTGAGGCTCAGTTTCCTCCCCCGTAAATGCAGTATAACAGTGACCTCTCACACAGCCCAGCCCTTTGCAGGCAATTAACACCTTTTAGTTTCCTTCTTTTGCCCACCCGCCATAGTTCCCAGCCTAGTCAGATGCTCATGGTAATCTAACTGGGAGCTGACATGGAAAAGGTGGAGTGGTTTTAGGCTGGGAGCTTATCTGGAATTAGAGAGTGCTAACTTACAAACATGTACCATCCAACTCTTCTCTTCAGATATTTGTACTGATGCATCCTATCCCTGTTTACTCTTTAGTCTCTCAGTACAAATGTAAGCAAAAATCTGTCACCTGTACATTTCATTGAATATATTGGGTTGGCAAAAAAGTTCCTTCGGTTTTAAGTACAAATAAAAGACATTTTTTGTGTTCACCAAGAACTTCATTGAACAATATATTCAGTAACTAAATGAACATTTTGGCCAACTTTTTAAGAACAACTGAAGAAGTTCTATGGGTTAAAGAAAAATATTAAGGGGGACAAGTCAAACCAAAGGATAGAAAAGGGGTTTTCGGTGGTTCATTTTCATTTTTGCTAACAAAGCTCTACTGGGTACCACTTGTGTGTCAGAAACCATATTGAGTAGTTTATATTCAGTTTCCCACTTATCTTCTAGCAACCATAGGAGATGGGTCCTATGACTGACCTCATTTTACTGATGAGGAAGCTGAGGCACAGAAAGAGCTACTAACAGCTTAGTGTTCAAGAGCTGACATCTACTAAGAGTCACGGCTGGCAATTGCACCCACGCTAGGCCACCAACATTCACATCTCCCAGAAAGGTCAAAGCCTTGGCAAGCTGAATCACAGAAACTGTCATGGCATCAACCATTTGCTCTGTAGGACCTCTTTTCAGATCCTAAAAAGGAAGGCCAGCAGCTGAAACACCCCTGTGACTTTTAAGGTCAGTAGCTTTGTAAGGTCAGCAGATTGGGAGACAGAGAAAAGAAACATTTCAGGGAGAAAAACTACTCTCAAGTAGCACACTCTTTTATGAACTAAATCAAGTACTCACTCTGGTCCACCATTCAGGAGTGCCATCACCATGTCATAAGGTGGAACTTCTTCCTTGCTCAGTGCCCCTTAGAAACAGTGAATCCTTTGAAGGAAAAAAAAAACAATTGTCAAAGATCTCATTTGACGGAGATACTTGTTCATCATTTTGTAGATTTAACGTTCTTATTAACTATCTGCAGTTTCAAATATTTCAAGGGTGTGGGTTATATGGCATTTTTTCTCTTAAGATAAATCTGTTAAAAGCGTGCATTGCAGTTGCATGCAGGGACTCATGGTCACAGTATCTGCAAGCCTTACTTCTCCTCATGGAAAAGGGAATGAGTTGATATTCTAGCCCAGAACTGTTGTCTTTTTCCTAAAAGCCTGTCCTGGGACCACCAAACTGGCCCTTGGAAACCAAATATAAATCTATTCCCCTCGCCCCACAGGAAGCTCTGGTTCTGACAGGACTTTTGAGGAGGGGCTTGAACGGGGAAAGAACAGATCTTCACTGAAGGTTAGTTAGGTGAGCCACATAAAATCACCAACACTGACCCACTCTTTTACCTATAGAAGTGGCAACTTCATATGGTTTAACCCAATATTGAATGCTAGATCAGACAACTTTTATATGTTGTCACATTTGATCTTCACAATGATCCTATGAGATCAGGTTTATCCCCCTTTTACAGATAATGAAACTGAGTTAAGTGCCTGAAGTAGCTGTCTTAGTTTGGGTTACCCCCAAAGTTGTCACAGAGTCAAGAAATTGATGCGAGTATTATCTTGGAAGACAACTTTGTGAAGCTCTGGTCGGAGAAGGGACACATAAAACAGGGAAGGGAAGAGGTGAGTTATGGGGACACTGTCCAGCTGGTGGCTCAGTGGGCAACTGGAGCCCAATACCACTGGGAAACTCCAGGAGCCAATGAGGAACATATGCCACAGAGTCAACCCACCTTGGGGACAAGGGAGCTGGGCTATTTATACACAAACTGTTTTTAGTCATCAATCCAGGCCTCTTGGGATTGGGACAGTATGTTAATACTTTGTTATTTCCACATCAGGCTGGAAAGACGGCTGGTGTGCACTGAAGTGGTAAGGAGATAGGGCAGCTATCTCTGTTTGCTATGGTCTCATAGCTAGAACAAGAGGCAAGGTTTGAACTGGTAGTTTTCTGACCTCCTGTCCTTCCCACTAAAGCATAAGATGTCAAATCACAGGAAATATCACAAGCTCCAGGAAAACTAGGAATTGATTTTAGGGTTGTATCTGGACAGCTAGATGATACTCACCACTCCATGCTTCCCTGCTGAAAAATAACTACATGTGTGTGGCCCTCCAGAGTTTACAAAATGCATGCAGATCTATCATCTCATGGACCCTCGTCATGCCCATGAGACAGACTAAAATCTACTCACAAAATTATTATAGTCACATGTATACTAAATAACTATTGAATATACATTCCAGGAACTATCCTAGGTAATAGAGAGGTAGAAGTGGACCAAAGAGATAAACACTCCAGCATGGTAAAACACTGATTCTAGTGGGGCCAGCAGAAAAAAGAAACAAAGAGATGCATCATGAAATGCCATATCATAACAGGTGTCAGGAAAACCTTAAGCCAAGATGGTGATGGCCAGGGACACTTTTTTTTTTTAATTCAGGCTGAGGTCAGAGAAGATGATTAAATTTGAGGAGGGAAGTGAAAGAAAGATATTCCAGGCAGAGTCATGACAAAGGCCATATAACTAGGGCACCATGAGATACGAATCCGGAGAAATCACCCAGGGCAGTGTCTCATCTTGCTGGCTACAGTCGGGACTTGGATTTTTGCTCTCAGCAAGATGAGGAATCACTGGAGAATTGAGGGCAGCAAAGTGGCATGGTGTATGTTTTCAAAACTTCATTTTTTTATTTATCTCTAACTTATGTGGCCAACAAGACCCAGAACCGAGACCCAAATGGAATTCTTCTGACTCCCAATCCAGTGTTTTTCGCACTTCGATTCACAGCTGTTCTCCATACCTAGACGTCCTTGGTGTTCTTTTTGTTTTCCTGTCCCTTGCATAGTTATTTGTGATCTCCTGACCAAACCCTAAAAGTGTTGTTGCCAGTTCCCCAGGCATTTGGCTCCTTGGGACTTCTCTTTGCCTGTTAGCCAATCAGCTTTAACATTCTCCCATTTCTGAGAGTGTCCTGTTCTCTTAGAGTTACCTAGCAAAACTCATGACCCACAAACTTGCTCAAGCAGACTTTAAGCTTGACCATGACAGTCAAGTGTGAACAGCAGGATTCAAAAATAACCACTCTAATCAGAAAGTTTACCTTACAGATTTCTAGGAGTCTTCCTATCAAGAAAATTTTTTAATAGTCAAGAACAAATCAAATTTCCTCCCAGACTATGCGGAAAAAAGAGAGTAATGAACCTGTGGTTCATCGCATTCTTTCTCATCCAGAGCAACGGGGAGTCAGGCAAAAATCGCAATGAGATATTGCAGGTGTCTTTTCCTTTGTCATGACTATATTTTGTTTTGAAAATCTCAGATTTATTTGCTTCAAATCCAGGGCTACAGTGTCTTGCCAGTCAGAGCTGCAAAGACAAAACAACCTGTTCAGGGGATTATAATGTGGGGCTTTTAAAAGTGTCAGCACCCACAGTACAGTGTTTACCCCCTGGTAAAACAAGGAGAAAAACAGAAACATTCCACTCTTGCAGACCTGCACTAGCTCTGCAGTACTGACAAAGGTGACCATTTGTCTCCTGTCACTGGGGCAGGTCAGCATGACAGCGGGCACGCATGGGTAGAGGAAGCATGTGGATAGACAGTCATTTGTTTATCTATATCCACAGCTTAAATTCGGCATCCTCTGAACATGTTATGTTTCAAAGGCAGAATGATATTTCTGTTCACTTATTAAGGGATGACTAACTTGCTTTTGGCTGCACTACAAATGAATCACAGTAACAATCCTCAACTTGCAACTGATGTTCTGATGTAATGCATTTCTATTAAAAGAAGAGGAAAGAGAGTGGGTGAGAGTGAGATCATGCAGCTACAGAACAGAACACCGAGGGAACTAGCGTAATTGATGAACTGCAGCAACCAGACCCATCCACTTCAAGGTGTTTTCTTGTGTCCTGGGGGAGAACACCTTGCCAGTCTATTCCTACCCCCTTAACAGGGGCAGAATATCAACCCTGATCAAGGCATGGAGCATGGAGGTGTTCAGTGAATAAAACACTTCACTTGGGGGTGAAATCCTGATATTCCTTGAAAGCATTCTAAAGCAATTTTGATCTCGTACCACTTCGAAGGAAATATTTGGGGGTAAATAATGTAGGTTAGGTTAGACAAGCAAACCAACAACTGCCCCTTTTCAAGTGTTTTCCCGTGAGCAGATTATTTGGGAGTAGCAAAAGGAGGGAGTGGCAAGGTGAGATAGGGAAAGGAAGGCAGCCCCTAAAGGTGGTGTCACCAGACTGATACCCCTGGGGACCTGCACCCTCCTCACAGCCTCTGTGCAGCTGAGCTTTCTGGGGGACAGCTGAGGGTGTTAATTGCCCTGCCTGGCAGGATGGCCTTCCACCTTTATCTGTCCCCCTGCCTTTTCAACATGAAACAAATACAAAAAAAGCTGGAAGGTGTCGGAAGAGCTCTTCTGAACCCACAGGTATTTTTCCTATGCTAATTACCACTCAGGAGCAGACACTTCCTCCCGGATCCCTCTGTACTCTCCTCGACAAGGTGCCCCTGCTGTCTTCTGAGGAAGATGTGCCTGTGCCAAGGAGAGGCAGAGAGGAAATGAGACTCTGGCCTGTCGTGCCCAGCAGCCCACACTGGCTTTGTCCCAGGCTCTGGCAGAAGGGGATTATAAGAGTCAGTGCCTCCCCAGCCCAGGAAATCACTCAGAGGAGGGAATCTTATTTTTTTTCTCCAGCAAACCTATTTTTCCCTACCATGTGGTTTTCTTTCTGGGTTTCATCTACTATCAGATCAGTCATTGACCTAAAAAGTACTTCAGTGTGTTGAAAAAGCATACTTCAAGCAGCTGTAATAAATCTCAAATTGATATTTATGGAGTTAACTTGCTGAGGATCTGATTGTATACTTTGTGGATGTCACTCATCTTAAAATTATGTCATGTTAGAACCAAACGGTCTGTCCACAGAGATTAGTGGGACCAACCTCCTTTTTTTACAGAAAAATCTGAGATATGAAATAGAGTGACATTCTTAGGGTCTCTGACATTCCTATCTCAGCAGCAAAAGCCAGATTTCAACTCAAAACTTATTACTGAATTCCATTATGCCCCACGGTCTTTTTGCTTGGTAAGTCTGTTTTAAAAGTTTTCTTTGGCAACTGAAGAGGCTGGATGGAGAATAAGCAAAGTTCTTAAGTTCAAACCCATCCTTCATGACTTGTTCACATAACCACGTTCTGTTGCTGTCTAAACATAAAGTCAGCTCTTTGGATTATTTCTGGTCTCTCTCAATGGACCCTGTAAACCCAGGTGCAGCTGCCCCACAGCTCAGTCACATCAAGGATGGTCATGTGAACCAGATGGGCAGACAATTCTTCTTTCTTCCCCACATCCTCTTCATCCTCACCAAACTTCTAAAGCTGTCCTGGTCTAGATTCTCTAGGCCTCAGTTGCCCCAGTTATAACATAGAAATAATGATTTAACCATTTCCATAGAGTCTTGTATTGAATAAAATTTGAAAACTGTATAGAGAGTACTAAGCAGACTAGTTACTATTTCTATCATCATTCTTAACCTGAAGGGTAATGAGAGCAAAGAATATAACAATTTAAACAGCCTTAGAATGAATCTCAACTTAACATTCAGTCTGGCCTCTTTGAGGGGCTTCCCTGGTGGCTCAGCGCTAAAGAATCTGCTTGCCAATGCAGGATATATGGGTTTGATCCCTGGGTTGGGAAGATCCCCTGGAGGAGGAAATGGCAACCCACTCCAATATTCTTCCCTGGAAATCCCATGGACAGCAGAGCCCAGTGGGCTACAGTTCATACGATCATAAGAGTCAGACGCAACTGAGCACACACATGTACAAACACTGGCCTTTTTGGCAGCAAATACAATAAACATATTGTGATCAAGACTGACACTGGATTATGCTTTGCTAGAGTGCTTGGCATTCTCTATTGTTCGGATCATTCCTTCATTCCTTTATTTTGGGCATCAGATCTTTTATGTGATTTTCCATATGTAAGGGTGAGCACCCTAAATTCAGGGAATTTATCCTATTATTGACAACACAGTAGATTTGATGAGTACTTATCGAACGTGTGTTGAGTGCACAATCTAAAAATCTATACAGAGTTATAGAAACATGGATTCCAGGTTGAGCCACATGACAGATCGAGACTATATTAAGGGCCAGAACTAGTACTTCATGTTGTTTCCCTCTCCTTTTCTTTCCCAAGGGTCTACAAATAATAAGCTTGCAGCAATTGAAACGGTCCATTCTGTGGACTGAGGTGTATTGGTAACCATTTCACTATCACGCTTTAATGTTTTCCTATCTTTCTTTCCCTCTTTTGCCCCTAAGAGCAAAAATTTATTTAAAGGCTAAGATGAAGTCACTGTAAACTAACTTGTCATCATTTTCATCTTGCTTTTCTTTTCCAGTACAGAAATTTAAAGTAAATAAAGACCAATGGCAACAACATATAGCTGTGATCTCTAGTTTCCATTTTCCCCTGTGAATGGACTAAGATCATCTACTAATGTGTCTGCTGTCCTGAGTGGGGCTCCTTCTGGGCATTCTAAAACACTATACAGGAAGAAGTCCAAGTAGCATGTACAGTGTGTCTGCCCATGGCTCCCGGAAGAGCCGCACATACTCCAGAAGTCCCAGGAGGGAATCTCCACTCTCCTTTCCCAAGCCTCTCACTATCCACTCCTCTCAGGAAAATCATGCAGACTTCCCCTGCCAGGTGGGTGGCTTCAGCCAACACCCCCTCTCTGGCTGCTTTGTCACCCAGCATCTCCCTGCCACTGAGAAGCGAGAGTGACACATGTTCTACCCACCTGCCCTTCAGAAATTCAAAGCAGGTAAAACCCACAGCAGCTCTGGTACTGAGAGTTAAGAAACCTCCCCTCTCTAACTTCACTGAGGTTCTCACTTTCCAAGGCTCCCTCCTATGTGCTGGTGGTATAGGGGTTAACAGTGTGTCTGCTTTCTTTGGTCTGTGGTCCCAGGGGTCCCAGCAGTAGATCTGCAGAGCTGCCAGATAACTAAATGGTTTACAACTCCCCACCCAGCGTGACATGGTCGCCTCAGAGAATGGATGGAAAATATCCCCTTGCTATAATTGGGTTCAGCCCTGTGGCTTAACACCATCTTATTTGGCAATCTTTTTCTCTTGACATATTTAGTAATCACTCCAAGGGAGATTTATTAGACCGTTCATGGGAACAAACAATGCACTAAATATTACACATATGCATGCTTTCAATACCACTCCTTTTCTAGCCTATTCTGAATCTTTCCCCCAAAGTCTTTCTTTTAACTCTCTCTTGTCACTAAATTCCTCTTGGTTCTTCCCTCCTCCACAGTAACCTTTCATATTTGGGAATTTTCTTTTTTAGTTAGGAGTTCTTTTAATCAAAACTCACTGGACCAAGCTTAGAACACACTCTTGGTGTGTCTAAACACACTCTCGGTGTTTAAAACCATTTGACTCATTCTGCTCTTCATCCAAAGCATCAAAACAAAAATTTAGCATATGGTTAGAGTTTTGTGAAAACAGTCTCCTAGGTATCTCTGGGACATCAACTCTGCATGTGTGTGTGAGTGTGTGTGTAGGAAAGGACTCAGAATATTTCAGCCAAATGTAATACAGTGAAGTGTTTCCTGAACTTCAGGGTTGTGGCCTATGAGGAAACATGAGGGAGGAAGCACTGAGAATTAGGATTAACAACTCATGCTCTGCACAAACTAAAGACTTTGACAGCTGGTGCCCCTCAGACATTTTCTAAAAACATAATCAATATCCCATTCACCCTGGCACAGGCATGCACAGCAAAATGTCTTAACAAATAAACCAGCTACAGCAGATTTCAGAGCAAATCTATTGGGGTCATGGAGATGCTCAGAAGGTTATGAATCACAATGGTGCAGCAACAGTATGGCAACTCGGGGTGTGAGGCTCTCATTCCCTTTCTGTGGGGAGTGTTCTCCACTCACCAGGTGTGGAACAATGGCCAGCTCTGCTCAGGAGAGTGCTCTGTGCTGGCCACGGTCATAGGTGTACTCATATAATTCACATGGCCGCCACTGGCCTCATTTTGGAAACCGGCCTCATTTCACAGGGAGAAGGCCTTACTTTCTCACCTTAGACCACAGAATACACATGTTCCTACATATCTGAACTTGACGGAGCACTTACACTTTCTTAGAGGTGGGGTGATGAAAGCCCAAAATCAGGATTTATCCAGCTGGCATTGCCAACCTGGAGGTATCTGGCAAGGAGCTAGGAGCACAAGTGCTGGAGCCAAGACTGCCTGGCACAGCCCAGCTCTGTGTGACTTTGGGCAGGTGACTTAGCTTCTCTGTGCCTCAGTTTCCTCATTTGTAACACGAGGCGGGTACTTGTATCTACTGCAGAGTTTCTTGTAAGGATTAAATGACATAATCTGTATGAAGGACATGGAACTGTGCCTGGTATGTAGTAGGTGATGTGACATGAGTATCTGTATTCCCATGGGCACCTGGATCACAGGCATACAGAACCAGGGCATGGCAAATTTGACTTAGGGCAAGCTTCACAGAATAAATCCTGCACTTCCTTAGCATGACTGCTCTGTACCCCAGCCAAGCTCTGCAGCTACAGCCCCCTTCCTGTAGAAGCAATGAGGACCCTCAAGGTGAACTGCTTGTCTTGTATGCCTCCGAGTGATTGCACTAAATGGGGAAATCACTTCACTGCCCTCCAAATCAGCAACAAGGGATGGACCTACACAGGACCTCTGTGCTTGGACTTGTGCTTTAGTTCACTTTCACCATTATATTTTCAAGGAGGAGACTGAATGGTGGACCTGTTAAGATGCTCAGATAGTTATAGACCCACTGAATCACACATAAAGAACACAACATGGAGAAATAATGCTGGTGCTTCTCCAACTTTAGCTGTATCAGCCTCCCTCGGAAGGCTTGTGAAAACCCAGAGAGTGTGACTTACAAGGTCTGAGATGGGGTCTGGGAATGTTCATTTCTGACAAGTCTCCAGGTGGTGCTGATGCTGCTGGTCCAGGGACCACGTTAGGAGACCCTCGAGTCAGATGGGTGTCTTACATCCATACTACTCATTTCTGATGTAAGGTCCTAACATTTCATTTGAACTCTTTAGCTTGGAGAGGGCATGAGTGACTCCCTTTCTCTTCCCCTACAAAAAAATAGAGACCTTTGGATCCACAGAGCTGTCAGTTAGGAATGTCTTATTTTTGATCATCAACACTGACTTTCATTTTTTTCCCCATAGTTGCATGCTGCTGTGACCAGGATCCAGGTTCCAAGGCCTGGATTTAATTACACATTTGCTCACATCTGCATCCTGAATAACGATAAGACTTGCATTGTGGACGACATTGTGCATGTCCTAGAGGAGCTAAAGAATGCTCGGGCCACCAACCGGACCAATTTTGCTATCACATATCCGATCACTCACTTAAAAGATGGGAGGGCAGTTTATAATGGGCACCAGCTGGGAGGCGTCACTGTGCACAGCAAGGATCGAGTGAAATCCGCAGAGGCCGTCCAGCTCACCTACTACCTGCAGTCCATCAACAGTCTCAACGACATGGTGGCAGAGAGGTGGGAGTCCAGCTTCTGTGACACCGTCCGACTGTTCCAGAAATCTAACAGTAAAGTCAAAATGTACCCCTACACATCCTCCTCGCTGAGGGAAGACTTCCAGAAGACCAGCCGTGTATCGGAACGTTACCTGGTCACCAGCCTGATCCTGGTGGTCACCATGGCCGTCCTCTGCTGCTCCATGCAGGACTGCGTCCGCAGCAAACCCTGGCTGGGCCTGCTCGGGCTGGTGACCATAAGCCTCGCCACCCTCACCGCAGCTGGGATCATCAATCTGACTGGTGGGAAATACAATTCCACCTTCCTGGGAGTCCCTTTCATCATGCTAGGTAATTACTGTCCTTTTCTTTTCTTCTATTTCCTCCTTCTTATGGTGGTGACAGGGTTCCTGAAAGGCCAGCAGCAGCTGTCTAACAACTTTGTTTCATTTATAGCATCTTCCTTTAGTCCAGAAGCCCTGGGACCAATTCTGTAAGGTGGTGCTGGGTCTCAAGAAGCAACCTTATCTGGTCGATGTGCTGGAAGCCCAAAGCCCTGGCTTCCAGCCCTGGCCCTCTATGAAGCAGCTGTAGATACAAATTTAAATTCAGCAGATATTAATCTCTGTGCACCAATGTTTTAGGTTGGGCTTCCCCAGGAGCAGACTCTGAGACAAGGATCTGGATACAAATAGTTTACTGGGGAGGTTAGCCCAAGAGACCCCAACCTAGAAGCAGGGACATGAGATGGGGAAGGAAGACAAGCTGGGGTATGTTAATCAGCAGGTTACCACTGTGAGCATCTGTGGTTCAGTCCCACTGGGGACCTTGGAGAGACCTCAGAGGTGTCCTTGAGGGGTGAGGAGTCTGCAAGCTGCAGTATGGACCCAGAAACCCTATGTATGATTCACTGAGGGTTCTCCCCTAGGTCATTAACTCCCCAGCACTTCCCGGGGAATACTGAGCACATTCCTGAAGCTGGAGAAATGTCTCAGGCTACCAGTATTTGGAGTAAGAACGCTTCTGTGAGCTCAAGAATGAGGAATGGGAGGGCCACTGGTGGGGCACCAACAGTGTCCACCAGCCCTTGGTTTCCCTACCCGATGGGCAGGGTGGACGCGAACATTACATGGAAGGATATGGTCAGTGGACAAGAACTCTGAAGGCAACAAGAGACATAAATAGAAAGGTAACTTTTTCTTGTCTTTGCCATGAACTCAGGAGAATATTTTAAAATGAATCCTATTATGTAGTCTCTTGGGGGCTGCAGAAATTTCCTCATGGAGATTCTGGTATATGTAAAGCCATAGCACTCATAATATAACGTCAGTTGCTCTGTCCATCTGATATTGATGATGGCAGAGGTCCAGCAAGCCTGATGCCGAATTTCTCATGGGCCAAGGATCCAAACACTTAGCTTCTCCCTCTTCTTTGGCAACTTCTCATCAATTCTTTTAGCAAAATTAAAATGTCATTTGGAATCAGATACTGACATGACAAATGAAGTGGCATTTCTCACTGGCTGAGAAATAACTCTGATTGAGTTCATTAGTATGTCTGATGCTCTGTTTAGGAGTAGTAGGAAAAAAAGGAATTTACTCAGGCATCTTAGCTGCATGATGGTTAAATGATAATACACAGGGGCTGCTGGGGCCACAGAATTGTGTGCTGCCCTCCATGCTCTGCTCTGGTAGCTCATCTGGTAAAGAATTAGCCTGAGATGCAGGAGACCCTGGTTCAATTCCTGTGTTGGGAAGATCTGCTAGAGAAAGGAGAGGCTACCCCCCTCCAGTATTCTTGGACTTCCCTGGTGGCTCAGTTAGTAAAGAATCAGCCTGCAATGTGGGAGACCTGGGTTTGATCCCAGGGTTGGGAAGATTCCCTCGAGAAGGGAATGGCTACCCATTCCAATATTCTGGCCTGGAGAATTCCATGGAATGAGAAGCCTGGCAGGCTATAGTCCATGGAGTCACAAAGAGTTGGACATGACTGAGCGACTTTCACTTTCAATTTTACTCCATGCTCTGCAGGAACTGAGATCCAGGCAATAAACCTACACTAGTAGCTTTTGTGGAAAAGTGGGGCACTGTGCAGAGACTGAGAGAGATGTGAATTTACCAGATCGGTTTACTCATCTCTGCCGAACACAGCAGAGGAGGAGGCTGCTATACTTCCTCCTGAATTCAGTCTGCTAAGATGGCAGCATAACTTGCCTCTTTAAAATAACCTCAAGATGATGTGGGTCGATGGTGGAATACAGGGCGGTTCCTTGCAGCCTGAGTAAGGAGTGGCTGTGAGGAGCTTCCACAGAGGGTTGAGTCAAGATTTAAATTAAGATGTTTTGCTCATGATTAGTCACATGCTTGGGGTGGTTTTTTTTAGCTTTTCATTTTAAAAATACAGTGTTTTTTGCTGTGATTGTTTCCGTGGGAGGGAGATAAACAGGGATAAGGGTTCAAAGGAAACTGAAGGGAGACAGATTCTTAAGTGAGGAACAAAGATGTTAGGGCTAGAAAAAGAAGTATCATTCCTGGTTTTTGGACACTCTTAAGTAGTTATAGTGAGCTCAAAGAAGGATACAATATTTAAAACTTCCTAAAAACTAATTGCATTCAGTAAAACTGCAATATTTAGAGCTTCTTAAAATTAAATTTTAAGCAAAACACAACAGTAACATTCAAAACTTCTTCCCATTAATTTCACTAAAAATCAATTTCATTGTAAGTAAAAATGAAATTAAATATTCAAGATGCCTTGAATTTTGTTAAGTAAAATAAATAACAGTATTTCAAATCTCTTAAAGTTGATTTTTGTCCTTTTTAAAGAAGTTTTAAATAGTGTAAGCAAAACTCAATGCAAAAAGGAATACAAGACAGTACTGGTATGGGGAGGGATGGAAGAGATGGAAAGACGCTGTTAAGCCAGGGAGCATCTTTAAAAGACAAATTCAGAGAGTAGTGCCACAACTCCACCGAGACCTAGTATCAGTGAATTTCACATGAATTCAACTCAGAAAAACCTAGCATCTGTAGCAAAAAATACCAAGCGCTGCAGTGCCCAAAAAACCCTTGTTTGTAATTTGTAAGGAATGTCACATGCGTTGATTTGATGGCAGTTTTCCCTGCTGACAGTCAGTAGACAACCTTTCTGTACATTTTCAGCTCAAAGAGATCTCAAATTACTTAGTCACAACATGAAAGGAAGCGACGTATTTTAGTAGCTGAGACCCATTTGCAATAAATACTTTGCACCATGTAATGGGTGCTTAATATGCTTGTAAAGCCAGCAGCACCTGGATTCACAACGACTGCCCTTCTGTATTTCTCAGATAAACTCATTGTTCTCAGATTTGATTGTAAAATGAAATCTAACCAAGAGTACGTCCATAAATGTTGTGTTCAGGACCAATGTTTAATTCTGTTTTTTTTTTTGATGACCAGTCCTAAAATGCCAATAAATGTTTCAAATGACCAAGAAGAAATGTGGTGCTAAGGGTTTTGCAGTGTGACTCAGTAAACTTGTCCAGTTTCTAAATTTGCCCGTCTATGGCATCAAATGCTTAAGCTTAAACTAAGCAGATTTAAGCAAAACTTCTTGATTTTCTGTGGTATTAATATACAGTCAAATAAAACTTTAAAATATATATATAGCTTCTTTTAGAAGGAAGGGTATTTTAGAAAAAGTCTCTTTGTCCTTTGCAGACGAAATTTCCTTGGCCGACAATAGGTCTATAATGTGATACACAATTATAGATATAAAATTCAACAAACTAAACATTTTCAGTGTGATGCTGGTCACTTAAGGCCAGACCCAGCCAAATGCCAAAATGGCAGCAGATTTAGAATGGAAAATTTTAAGACCACGTGTGTCAAACTGTATTAACCTGACAAAATTCCAGAATAGGAAAGGATTTGGATAAACTCTGAGAGTTCACCATAATGGGATGTGACTGTGTGTTTGTAGCCAAGACGATACGTGACATCTCTGGCAATAAGAATATATCCTACACAGATGAATCATTTTGGCAATGATGTAAGCATAGATACATCAGGATTTAGAATGTTTTTAATCAGTGTCAGGCATATTAGACAGCCCCACTTCTGCCAAAACCCCTGTCCATGAGTCAGATCAGTTTATTTAGAGCTGAAATTCTTAAAGGTCTACAGTATCATAAATGCTCATTGACATTTTTTAGTTATTATACTTTGGAGAGGAGCTTATTTCATCCACACTCTTTGTGTGTAAAGTAATATCCTTTCTTTCCAAACTATATTAACACCAGGCATCGAGGTACTTGAACTGCCATTTGTAAACATTTGACACTCATCATGTTAATCCATTATGGAATTTCCTTTAAAGGATGAGGATTTACAACATTGCCCAGCAGTTGGGTATGATTTAAGAAATTGGCCCAGGTTTTGTACATGCCAGCTCTCCTCACAGGCTTAATATTTCCACAGCTTTGCTGATCAGACACAAATCAGGAAAGGAATGGAATTTGGGGGAATATAGAAGGGAACAGAAGGAAGGTTTTCTTCCTTCTTCATCTGGTAGGAATGATGTTTCGTGTACATTCTGTACAGATAAAAGGGGAAAATTCAAGTCGTGGTGAAAGGTATTTTGAATATTAGTTTATATGTGGTAATCTAATTTATAAGGGTGGCTTTGCATTTATTAAGATACAAGAGCCTCAGAGATCAGATGAGATGAAATATATTCTTCAAGAAAAATGTTCTTCAAGCCCTTTAAAATGTTTGGGATTTTGGGAATGTCTAATATCAGATCCAAGGTTCCCTCTTCCTTCTAAATTATCTAGCCAGGCCATTCAAATTCAAGGACAAGAAAGAAGCAAGGATGTGATTAAATGCAGGAAGAGACTAATAGCAAGGATGTTTGGCTTCCTTCAGGTATACATCCTAAGATTATCTGTATTTAGCAGAAACCAGAAGATAAGGTTCAGTTCTCTGAGAGATTGTTTTTATTTGCTGCCAACTGGAATGTGATGCAGTATACAGAGCTCAGGTGTACAAAGAGGTAAAAGGTCCAGTGCAAGAAATTTGGTTCAAAGAAACTGGAACTCTTAATTATCTTGGCTCTAAATGTAAGCAAACTTGCAAAGTTGTGCTTGCCTGATGACTATTCTGGTATATTTCTAAAGTCATGAGAAATGTGGGGGAATAAATCAGCCAGGTAATAATAAAGTTCAAAGAAAATACAAAATTGTTAATATCCAACCATTCTTCACCTATGAAATTGGTGCCAATATCTGGCTATTTTTGATCTCCAAAAGCAGTAATTTCTTATGATTCAACCTCCGACATTATGGTATAAGTTCATTACTTGCAACAATATGACCATCTACATGATGAAGTAAAAGTATATTAAGAATGCTGTGGAAATACTCTGCTTAGGTATAAATTACTAACAGGTTTCATTGGTGTCTAGGAAAAAAAACTGATTTATAGGCGTTTTGTTTTTCCTGTGTTGCTCCCATGTTGCTTACATCTGATTTGAAATAAGAGAGTAATTCCATATACTAATTTCAAAGTGTTTTTTCCCCTGAATATCCTTTTTGTAATGCTCTATGATCACTGTGGGACTAATTTAAAAGGATACTGTGTTATTGAGTTTTGTTTCTAGTTCTCATCTTTTTATTCTTATCTTCCACCAGTCATACTATAGTACAGGGTGGATGGGGAGAAATAGGTCTAAGGGGATACATCAGACATGTTTTATTGTTCTATCCTTAACCACAAAGGATGGCAAGAATGGGACTAAGGGCACAGGTCCAGGGAGGTAGAGAACAATTAGGCAGAGGAACACAAAGGTATTTGTCTCTGACCCAGGTCTCCTGGGCATCCTCTGGCTGGTCTAACCAGCTAGTCTAGGAAATAGGGAGTGGCCGATTCCATGAAGGTATGGTAGCTGAAATCAAGGATACTGAGCTGGTTAAAAAAAAAAAAACAGAAGGAGGGACACCTAGTTGGTTGGTGCATTTGGATTAGCATCTCCAAAAGTCATTGCTGGGGCCAGGTAGTGTTGACCAGATGGGTTTGCTCACGATGCAAGCAGATTCATAGTCATTGTCAAGGAAACCCTGCATTTCACCTAGACTACTTCAATAGCCATGAACCAAAATGTAGATGGAACCTAAGGGAGGGATTCTAGCCCCTTCTCTGCACTGACTGGTGTAGCAACACTAACATTTCTCTTCCTCACCAGTAAAATAAATTGCACATCAACCTACTAGTCATTTTGTGTATATATCTATGTGTGTGTGTGTGTGTGTGTGTGTGTGTGTGTGTGTGTGTGTGTGTAATCTGGGTATATTATATATCATATTACCTATATTATATGTAATGTGATATATAATGAGTTAATGTTGTGTATATATATTTTATGTGTTTATAACACATTATGTATACATATTGTTTGAATGTTTGAAGAGAAATACAGTACATTTCTCTCTATATTATACAGTATATATTCACACATTTTATTTGTAAATATATAAAATGTATTTGAATAAGATATGCCACATATATAAATATTACATATGTCTTCTGTATGAAGAGATATCACACAATGACCATAGCATATGTTATGAGCTGCAGTTGTGCACACTGATTTTATATAGTGCATGCGTGTGCACACACACACATAGTATGTAAATACTTTAAACACAAAACAGCTGTTCATTTCCTGAACTCTTATTTGCAGCTCTTGAGTGAAGGAAAATCATTTCTCAGATTAAAACCCAATGCTGTGATTAGAATTACCAAAATGTGACAAGCCTCTAGTAAAAAGAGTTTAGATGTATGTATTCACCCTGATGTGAGCATCTGTCTTAGCTTAAGCAAAGTACACCTTTACTCTCACTCTTAACTGTGAGACAAAACAGGCTGTGATAAACCAAACAACTCAGCACAGAAAGTAAATGTTTATAACAGGAAAAGTGTAAATGTAACCCAATTAATGAACTTCTCTCTAAAAACAAATGTTACTCAAGCCAGACACATACACACTTTAAATTTCTTCTCAAAAGTCTCTTCCGATCTCTGCTGTGGATGTCATGGAAGGAAAAGCTTTTTATAAACATGAGCTACTTAGTGGAGCTTGTCTAAGAATAAAATATGTTTTAAGCAGATTTTGCTCATGCATTCATTATACTCTATGGATTTTCTAGAAGAATGTAGTAATTTTATTTTCATATAGGAAATCTGGCACTGCCCAGGCATGCTATAAATGGCTTTATTATCTCCTGATATTAAATGTTTTCACATTGAAACTCAAAGCCATCCTATTTCCCCTCCCCATCTTCTCAGTTATTCCTTACTTGTAGGAACTCAGGATGAGGAAATCCTGCTAGGATTAAAGGATTAAAATGCAAGGGGAGCCCAAAGGCATTAGCCTCAGTGCTGTGGCTCTGTATTCTGGAGAAGGCAGGAAGTTCTGGGCCTGATGAAAAATCTGTCTTACAAAATCCCAGTGTACCAAGTAGATTGATCTGCCTATGATATTCATTGACAAAATAAAAAATAAAAATAAACAAATCACCCGGATTGCCTCTGATAGCAAAACCATTAAATACATTAAAAATATCATTGACTTTATGAATAACTTTCCAGAAGTGTATCTACTGGGTAAAGTTAGATTAACTCTACAATATTCATTTGTCAATTTCCTGGGTCAGTAGATTGTAAACAATCCTGAAGGCTTCAGGCAGGTCCCATAAAAGAGTCTGAGTAAGAGTGAGATTTGATTTAATTTGTGTGTATTCCTGAGACTCACTCTAAATGACTGGAGGATTTTCCACCATTAGTATTATTTATCATCTGTGCTGTCTTCATTGCCTCCAAAATCTGAAAGGTAACTGCACAAAAAGATAGAAAATTCTTTGGAAAAGAAGAAAACTGATTAGCCTAAACCTTTTAGTATTTGATTTTACTAGATGAAAATCCCAAAGTCTACTGCTAATAAAATTTAAATTGCATTCCTAGTACAAACTGTGTCTGAACACTGGTGAAGAGCTCTACTGTCCTTATCCCAGGGCCTGGCTAAAAGCCTGTGCTGCCACAAAGCAGTCACTCATGAATAATTAGAACTTGGACGGGTGTGTGTGCGTGTCTTGACGCACACTGATAGGCATGTGTTCATATGCATTTAACTATAGAGACATGCACTGAACCAAAGCAGAAACAAACATCTTGAATGTGCTTTTCAAAGACTAACTGAATGCTTTAAAATCTTTCCCTTCAGAATTTGATAGCATCAATATGTGCGGTTTAACAGTTCCCCCTGGCAACGCTACAGCTTTAAGTACTGTGACCATAAGAGAGGAGGGTCCCTGGGTGCTGGGAAGCAGCTGCTGAGAGAAGAAAGTGGAGAGGGACAGAATCTTCCTCAAATCTCTCCTCCCTGCATTTCCTTGGTTTTCACTGGCCCAGTTTCTGAAATGGATATAAAACTGAAGCCCAGGGCTGGCTGCAGGAAACACTGTGACGGAGTCAAGTCTCTGTGAAATCCTCTTACCTGTCATGTTCTCTGCCCTCCCTCCTCATCTCCCTTCTTTGTCCCACTCCCCGGAGTGAAAGGAAGTGGCTTCAGTAGACAACTATCGCACAGGGGCTTGCATTTCAAAGAATCCTTTGAAGGTCAAACCAAAGGGAATTCAGCTGTGGTGACAGACAGAGCAGGCCTTCTTGGGGAAGAGGGCATTCTTCAAGTCCTACAGCTTATGGAACATGCCTCCCCGGGGTCCAGGCCAGAGAACAGGAGCCCCACAGTTGAGCTTTCCATTATGGTAACAGGCCAACCTCTTCAACATAAGTGCCCAGCTGTGAATCAGGTCTGCTACTAGCTAGGCACTCCCGGCTACTCTTCCCTGGGAGGCACCAGCAGCCATGTTGGTGTGCCTCCCCGCTTTGACTGACTGAGCTTCAGTGAGGATGCCCAGATAAAGTGTTAGCAGTTGTCCCTGAAATCCAGAGAGTTCTCTAAAGACAATGCACAACTGGAATTTGGAGTTGAGGGTATAGGCATCTGCTGGTGGGAAGGTGGGCTTGAGAAACAAGAGTCTGGCCTATCAGAAGTAATGGTGGGGGCCTCGGCACTGGGCCAACAACAACTAGCAACAAAGGCTGAATGACCAGGTAAAACAGATTCTTTCTCAGGGCCTCCTCTTCTGGCCTCTGTAAGTCAGGCAGGCACACCCCTGAGAGAAATGAAGGAGAAGCAGAGTTTCCAAAAGCCACTATGAGTAAAATCTGAATTTTCTGGAACTGCCCCCAGAACCAAGAACATGTCATGTGCAATGAAAGTGATCGAACTCAGAAGGACAAGGCATTTAAAATGCAGCAGCCATGTGTCTGAGTCCCTTTGCCATTCACTTGAAACTATCACAACACTGTTAATCAGTTATACTTCAATATGAAACAAAAAGTTAAAAAAATATAAAGTCAGCTGATTAGGAGATTTCATGATATAAACATCTTTGATATGGTGAGATATTCTTTTAACATTTTATTGATTTTTTGCTATAATATTAAAAGTTTGTAGTAGTATTCAAAAAATGCAGCTAGAGAACTCAAGAGACATGCTAACAGCCTACTTCCACATTCATTGAGTTTGATTATTTTCATTTAGGACCCTCAGAGGTCTTACTCTTTTTACATAATAGCTCTGTTAATTAAAATCCTTTTCTCAATTAGCTTCTAGCATTATTCAGTACCAAGGTAAGAAAGGAATTCTTATTGTACTTTCCAACAAGAGTCAGGGTCAGATAATGTCATTATAAAACATCACACCCACTGTAAAAAGGGCTGCAAAACAGATTTAACTTAAATCCTATTATACCAGTAATTCTAATCCTGCTTTATGCATCTTTCTTACCATATTTAATGACTTAGCACCAAAGCCTTGTTTTAAAAATTATTTTTCTTTCTAGAAAGAAAACACTTATACAATTCCATTTGCCTTTTCAGTGAAACTCTAAAGTGTGTCTTGCCTATCAGAACTTATTCTCCCTAGCCCCAGATGAAATGGTCAGTACTGTTTCCCCTAGGGGCAGGTGCCTTAGAGGTACATTTTTTACCCTCATTTCAAGGGATCAGTTATTTTAATCAAAGGTTGACTGATCCTTCCAGAGAACCCAGTGGAAACAGACTTAATAAATAGTTTTCCCTCTTAAGACTAGATGTTAACTATCTAAAACATAATTAACAACAGTATGCCAGTCAACGAGTGTACTTTTTACTTCTTGTCTAGGGAGTTTAGGTGCCTTCAATTTAATAGGGGTCATGGTGCTAGTTATCAAATTGACAGTCTTGACCTGACCTCTAAAAAGTGGCTATAAAGTGATGCCCAGTAAATTAAGATAAATGCCAAATTTCTCTGAGGAAACAGGCCTATATCATGACTGTGAAATGGGTGTGCGGGTTTGAGGCCAAGACTTCACAATAAGTATATAAATACCAGCCTGGGCACGAGGGCAGACGAGCGCTCAGTTATTGTACACACAAGAGCACGGTGACTCACTTCACTCAGCATTACGCTTGGCTGGAGATTTTAAATTCCTTTTTAAAAACAAGACGATTGTACCACAGGGTAAAGATTTTATTATCCTCAATAATGGGACTGAATATGCCAAGGCAGAGAAGCAGAAAATGAGATCTGCAGATCCCAGTGCCAAGACAGGGGTGGGAGAAAGCCACAGCAGGTCACTCTGGGGGGCTTTTCAATGTTACAGTGGCCTAGAAACCCAAGGAAGCCTCTCTGGGAAATGTCTGGCTCCCACCAAGAGAGGTGAGAGAAGTTAAACTAGATCTAGTTGCAGGCAGTAAAGTCAAACAGGAGCACTTACTGTAAGTCTGCTGTGGCAGGGTTACTGGAATACTAACCAAGGAGGAGGGGCATTAAGTAGTTCAAGAGAGAGGTTACTGATCCGGCCCTGGCCCTCAGAGGCCGTTGCCAAGTAGTGTAAAGAAGCCAGCAGTCACCACTAGCTTGAGACATCATCTAACCCAAATGGTGCAAACAGGTCCCTGAAGACCAGAGACAAGCCATAAACCTTCAACCTGAATTCATTTTTATCCACTGCAGGGAGAGTTCCTATGAATCTCGTTCCTTCTTCCATCCTTCCTATTCACACAAACTTGTCCCTACTTATTTTGTTTCCCTCTGTTTCTCAGATTTATTGCATCCTGCATTGATTCTTGGAGAAGAAGGAAAAAAAAAAGAGGCTGTGATTTAGTTCCTGTCAAGGCTCAGATTAAATACAGCGCTTCTTTCTCCCTAAAGCCTTCCACTTGGCCAAACTTAAATGAGGTGATGAGACACTAACTCAGAGCCCTCTGCCCACTGCCTTCCACTGTGCTAACCTCCAGCCTTGTGGGGATGACAAGCCAAATACTGAGTGGCCGGGCATCCTCTCTGGAGTGTTCCACCAAGCAAATACTCTGCAAACTGCAACCACAGTCCTAAACCATCAGTGTGTATAAGCCCCAGGAGACACAGGTGCAAGTCTACTCAGATCTCTTAGGCAAAAGTCCACCCAGCTTTCTTCAGCCAGAAGGAAGCATGAAGATCTTAGCTCCTCTGTCTGCCCTCTCTCCCTTAACATGTCTGACTCACCAAAACACAAGTCTCTCTCTCCACAGGAGAAGTCACTGACATTGACCTGTCACCACTAGGATGGGTTACATTTCCTTTGACCCAGTTGTTCCCCAGGACCAATTCAGTTCCCCTCTTTAGAGACCTTAGTCTTTTAAACTTTTGATCTGGTCTTTTTCTGCCCCCTCAGGTCATGGATTATATGGGACTTTTGAAATGTTATCCTCCTGGAGGAAAACTAGAGAAGACCAACATGTTAAAGAGAGAACTGCAGCAGTCTATGCAGACTCCATGCTCTCCTTTTCTCTCACCACTGCCATGTACCTGGTCACCTTCGGCATAGGGGCCAGCCCTTTCACGAACATTGAGGCAGCCAGGATTTTCTGCTGCAATTCCTGTATCGCAATTTTCTTCAACTACCTCTATGTACTCTCGTTTTATGGTTCCAGCCTGGTATTCACTGGCTACATAGAAAACAATTACCAGCATAGTATCTTCTGTAGGAAAGTCCCAAAGCCTGAGGCATTGCAGGAGAAGCCGGCATGGTACAGGTTTCTCCTGACGGCCAGGTTCAGCGAGGACACTGCGGACGGTGAGGAAGCGAACACTTACGAGAGTCACCTATTGGTATGTTTCCTCAAACGCTATTACTGTGACTGGATAACCAACACCTATGTCAAGCCTTTTGTAGTTCTCTTTTACCTTATTTATATTTCCTTTGCCTTAATGGGCTATCTGCAGGTCAGTGAAGGGTCAGACCTTAGTAACATCGTAGCGACGGCGACGCAAACCATTGAGTACACTACTGCCCAGCAAAAGTACTTTAGCAACTACAGTCCGGTGATTGGGTTTTACATATATGAGTCTATAGAATACTGGAACACTAGTGTCCAAGAAGACGTGCTAGAATACACCAAGGGGTTTGTGCGAATATCCTGGTTTGAGAGCTACTTAAATTACCTTCGGAAACTCAATGTGTCCACTGGCTTGCCTAAGAAAAACTTCACAGACATGTTGAGAAATTCCTTCCTGAAAGCCCCCCAATTTTCCCATTTTCAAGAGGACATAATATTCTCTAAAAAGTATAATGATGAGGTTGATGTAGTGGCCTCCAGAATGTTCTTGGTGGCCAAGACCATGGAAACGAACAGAGAAGAACTCTATGATCTCCTGGAGACCCTGAGGAGACTTTCTGTCACCTCCAAGGTGAAGTTCATTGTCTTCAACCCTTCCTTCGTGTACATGGATCGATACGCCTCCTCCCTGGGAGCCCCCCTGCACAACTCCTGCATCAGTGCTTTGTTCCTGCTCTTCTTCTCAGCATTCCTGGTGGCAGACTCTCTGATTAACGTCTGGCTCACTCTAACGGTTGTGTCCGTGGAGTTTGGAGTTATAGGTTTCATGACATTATGGAAAGTGCAACTGGACTGCATTTCTGTGCTATGCTTAATATATGGAATTAACTACACAATTGACAACTGTGCTCCACTCTTATCCACCTTTGTTCTGGGCAAGGATTTCACAAGAACGAAGTGGGTAAAAAATGCCCTGGAAGTGCATGGGGTAGCGATTTTACAGAGTTACCTCTGCTATCTTGTTGGTCTGATTCCTCTTGCAGCTGTGCCTTCAAATCTGACCTGTACACTGTTCAGGTGCTTGTTTTTAATAGCGTTGGTCACCTTCTTTCACTGCTTTGCCATTTTACCTGTGATACTGACTTTCCTGCCACCCTCTAAGAAAAAAAGGAAAGAGAAGAAAAATCCTGAAAATCGGGAGGAAATTGAGTGTGTCGAAATGGTGGATATCGATAGCACCAGAGTGGTTGACCAAATTACAACAGTGTGAGGGCATCTGCTTGTTATAGTTTCACCCTAGGTCTTATCAAGAGCAAAGGGATGATGTTCAAAAAACAACATTTAAAGTTGTTTTTTTGTTGTTTTTAAGGATAAGAAATTGGCATTGCCAAAAACAGTAAAGGACTAGGGGAAATGGGGAAATTGTCAACCTTTAAAACAAAAGGTTGTCATCAGAGAAAATTTATACACACACACCCTAGGAGACTCATAGTCTCTTAAACTAAGATCAAATAAGAGAAAGCTTATTAGCAAGCAGAATTCTATTTTATTCACACTGCAGATGTTGCTGGTATGGTGACAAAAACCTTCTGACTGAAAGGTCAGCTGCCAAGGCAGAAATAGCTTTGGGCACTGTTCAAACAATAAGGCTTCCAGAACTTTTGCAAAGTAGTAGCTCCAAGCAGGGTCTATGGTTTAAGGTCTTCACAATCTCATCTAGCTCCCCAGCACCCCAAGGAGACACTTGTGAAAGTTCTGGCTGACAAAAGCAGCCAGAACCTCAGAAACTGACATGCAGTGGAATGGCCATCACCCATGGACTGAAACTGAGTTACCTCTAAAGTCACCCGGGTGAGGCAGTTTTCTTGTCAAGAGTCAATTTATCATACCCCCCACACACCCACCATCAATACACTTTTAATGTTTGTATGATATGGTTAATATACCTTTAAACCAGTGACAGCTTCAGTAATGCAAAGTTAAGGCGAGTCTATTTTGGAATATTTTGTAGCTTGTCACCAAATGGATCTGCAATAGTAATTGCAGCTTTTGGCAGGAGGCTCTGAGTACCCAGAACCACAGAGCCAAACACAAATACCTGGCATGATGGAGAAAAAGCAGGTGTCTAACTGAACCCAGAGATAGTGTTTCCATTTTAACAACAAAAAAAAATGGCCAGCTGGTACAGCTGTTTGTGGTTTGGCCCTACATGCATTTTTTGCATGGATGCCCAGAAACATCTGCCCATGCATAGCTGAGGAAGGAAAAGTTATCGGCCACAGCTTGCCACTTGTAGTGCCAGTCTGCCTTTGCTCAGGAGACCTGCCTGCTCAGAGACACAAAGAAGAAAAGTCCTGAAACTTTGTAAGTCCTGAAACTGAGAACTTCAGGCAAAGACACAAAGGGCTGAAAATGACATAAATGGAACTGATGGGAAGATGTAATCACCAATATAAATCTATCAATGATGACAGTCAAGCTTTCCTGCTCACCCGGCTGCACTTTAATCCTCCTGGCCCCCCTACACCTTCGTTGGTGCCCCCTCTCCTTCCGTGCACGGCCTTTCTGTACATTATCAAGCCTAAATGTTTATACTGTGGGCTTGCAGTATCTACAGGATCTAAACAGAAATGGTTTGATCTGAAGAGGCTGTGTATGTCACCCCAGATCCCTGCATTTCTTTCAGTCTATAAAAATGAAGCTAAAACCTGGTCACACTTGAGGCAAATGTCTACAGTATTTTTCCCTTTTAGAGACGTAGCTTATTTAGACATCTGTAGTGATAAGCATTTCCCCAAAGCACCTTGCCTTTCTGGACCTTAGCGGACATACTGTGCAACTTCCCCATCCCTGCAGAGGAGGAAACTGAGACCTAGGAGAATAAAGCGACTCACCCAGGGTCACATCACTGGAAGGTTTCCATCATTTCATCATGCCTAAGACAGGGCAGGCAAATTTTAGATCTTCTCATAAGAGGGCTATTACTCCCTTCAAAGTACATTTCCAAGGAAGAAACATAGGACTTATTGGCCACAAGGCAGACTTTTTTTTTTAATGTCTGGGTAATGTTTGGGATTTAGGTTTACCATTGTCTTTCCAGACAGCAAAAATGCCCAAATGATTCAGATGTAACTACACCAAGTGCAAACCTGTGCTTCTATTTCATGCACTGTTGTTCACAGTTCTAAATATGTGTGCAGGGGGTCATAGCTAGTGCATTACACACTTGTTCAATCTCTCCTGCAAACACACTAAGTGATCATACCAACGTGTTATGCACTCAACTAGAAGATAATGAGCTTTAATCTAAGGACAAATGCAATCCTCGAAAAAGGGCAAGTTCTCATAATAGATCTGCGATCAATTCTCTCTCCAAGGGGCCTGCAACTAGGCGGTTACTGATAAAACACAGCTGAAAAGGGGATTGGTTTTATTCCTAAATAATATGTTGCTAAATCATTTTCTGAAAAAAAGTGTTCTAAATCAGCCACTGATTTAGTGTTGGCCACATGGAGTACCTTGGGTTACAGTGACTCCATAAAATTGATACAACACACACATCAATTAAGTGGATTTTGTTGAGAATTTAAGCATTCAATTGGGTCAACCAGAATGACTTACTGTGGAACTTTATTTTATGACAGATAATAGTGTTCCAACTTGACTGGGTCTCTGTATACCTTGGGATATTGTATTTTTAAATGAAGGGCATTTTAAAACTTGTCAACTTCTCTTTTCAGCACTTGAAATCAAAGCTTATGGAATTCTGACTGTGGAAAGAATGAATTATTTTTACTGGGTGACTCTGCATGCCAGATTTACTATTTATTATTTATTATTTATTGTGAGATCATTATTATTTATTTGTTAATATTGATTATTAATAATTGCTCTAATAACACTGGTTTAGCCCCACAATGGATAAAACATTTTAGAAATAGCTCAGAATCACATCTCCTACAAATTTAAGTCCTTACTTCATGAAGTTTTACTTTTACAATTGCTATCAAGAGGGAGGGAACGATCCTAGCAAACACTTGCAAAAGTTTTCTTTCCCAGTTAATTCCAACCAAGACATTAATACTCACTTTACCAAAGAAAATGATTTGGTTGGTTTTGAGTTGCTATTTATTGTTTGTTTACCAAAGAAAATATTCCATCCATCAGAAATATTTCTCCTGCTCAACTAAAAGAAAAAAAAAACTGTGATACTTGGGCTTTCTTGGCCATTCATAAGGAAAAAAAGAAAAATCAGGGTAAGGGTGATATTCTTTCAATGAGTGAAAGAGCAGAAGATGTAAATTCACAAGAAACTTGGGGTTTGCAAGAAAGAAAATGATACTTGAAACAGGGCGTCACTGTTAGTCCTATAGCAATGGCCCAGCAAACAGCATGAGGGCTCCTCAGGCTAAAAAGAGTGTATCTGTTCCACAGGAAAAAATAAGATAAATGCCAATGAAACTCCTTCTGCACTATTCCAGCTCATAAGTTTTGTTTGGAGTTTGGGGATTTTAAGACTTGGGGGGTTTGTTTTGCTTTGGTTGTGATGTTTGTGTTAGTTTGTTTTCCTCCTTCCTGTCCTACCATTTTTACTCAATTTTCAGGCAGAAGTGAGATAATCCCGTCTGATGCCATCCTCCATGGCTACAGTTATGCAATATGCTGCTCTGAACAAGGCCCTTAATAACTCTTTTATTTTAACTAACCACAACCCAATTGTTCTAAGTGGCATTCTGGGACCATGACATCACTTTCCTCCAGCCCCAGCAATGAAGCGTGGCTGTGTCTATCTCAAGAATGGGTGGACTGGGCAGCCGCCCTGGGGGGTGTGGTGTGAGGCAGAGCCTCTTGGACACAAATGATATCCTCCTCCAAATGGCTTTTTATTCCTTTGGATCCTATTAAAGCAGCCCTGCAGCTTATAGTAGTGTTTGATTTCTGTGAATCTGTTTTCTCATTTGTAAAATGGCGATAATACAGTAACTATCTTTCAATGCATCAAATACTTACTGAGTGCCTAATATCACCCAGGTACTGTTCTGGAGACTGTGGACAGCAGTGAACTAATGAGACTGTTAAAAAGCTGCCCTCGAGAGTGTACATTTGAGTCATGTTGCGGATTTACTGAAAGGATTAAATGAGAAGGTGTTAAGAAAGCACTTGTGGCAAGGCCTGGTGTAAAGAAGGAACTCAAGACACTATTATTTGTAATTTGTCCATCCCACACAGCAGCACTTGAGCTCAGGCTGTAAAGCTACAGAGAAGTAGATTTCTCTAGGCTTGAGTCCAGGATTAGGGCTATATAAAAACGCAAATGAATTGTCCTAATTTTAAGACATTCAAAACTTGGCTGGATCATCACGTAGTGGGGCAAGTGGGAAGGGGGCACAGGCTCTAGATGGTGGAGTTGGATGTTAATCCTTGAAAGAAAGAGATACAGACAGTCGGGGATGGAGTTAGGGGGGCACATATTTCATTACTGTGCCTGGCTTGTCTGAAGACACTCCTTTATGGTAATTTGCTTTTGAGTCTTGGAGAAGGCAATGGCACCCCACTCCAGTACTCTTGCCTGGAAAATCCCATGGATGGAGGAGCCTGGTGGGCTGCAGTCCGTGGTGTCACTAAGAGTCAGACACGACTGAGCAACTTCACTTACGCTTCTCCCTTTCATGCATTGGAGAAGGAAATGGCAACCCACTCCAGTGTTCTTGCCTGGAGAATCCCAGGACAGGGGAGCCTGGTGGGCTACCATCTGTGGGGTCGCACAGAGTCAAACACGACTGAAGTGACTAAGCAGCAGCAGCTTTTGAGTCTCAGCTACATAAAAAGCATCAGGTATTTGAAGACAAAGTTCCCATTTTCCACACGGAAGGAAAACATTAAATTAGTACTACTGGATTCTCTGGCAAAGAACTGAGAATTGCTTCAGCCAACACATTGCAAAGTTCCTCCCTGTGGTGGTTACAACTGTTTATTTCTGTTTCATGCCAGTCCAGGAGAAAGCAAAGAGGAAAGTGAATGAGCTAAAATCCATTCACCTGAATAGGCAGTGTCAGGATGTCCTCCCCAGCCTGTTTCTCACCTGCCTCACTGCTGCCCAGGTGATGTGTTTGAAGTCCTCTTTGATATCTGTAAGGGTGCCATGCAAGGAAGACAAAGTGAGGGAGCAGAGAGCTCTGGCCTGTGTTGTCGATTTTCAGGTTAGATTAAAATTAGCGTGGCAAAGGTTGAGAGGAGCCAATCTGGAGAAAGAAGGCTTCTTTTCAAAGTACAAAGAAAGCAATGTGCACCAAGGGGGCAACCAATGAAGGGCCCTTGGTGGATGGAATGCTGTTGCTGTGGGATGCACCAGCCTCTCCTCCCTCCAAACTGTTGACATGAAATGAACCTTTAGAGAGAATCAAGCTTACTCTCCTGTTCTGCACTTAAGAAAATGGAAACCTGGAGAAGTGAAATGACATGCACAGAGCTAGTTAGAAGCACATATAGGATAGGGCTGTGACTGCAGTCTCCTAGTTCCTAGCCTCACTCCTTTCTCCACTCTGCCACTTTACTGCCAAATTCTGTATGTCTATATCATGGGGTCTTCACCTGGGGCCGTGGATGAGTTGGTGGGAGGGTGGACTCTGCACTCCCTAAAATTAAATTATATGCAAAAATATGTGTATATGTTCCCTATGTGCATTTTCTTAAAGAGAGTTCATAGTTGTCATCAGATTTCAAAAGAGGTCTACGACCCAAAAAGAGTGAAGAACCAATGTCCTAAATTAATAAAGACCTCATTGGGGGTGTCATCCTGGTGTCCTCATTTTGGCTAACAGGCAATCAAAACTTTCTCAACCATCTTTTCTCCAAGGAGCCAAAACTACTTCTAGGTATTGGTCTCTTCATGCCCAGCTAAATGCCTACAACTACTCTTTTTTTCCTCATTCATTCATTCATCTAATCTGCATACATTCTCATTGTCCAATTAATGTTCCAGCACCAGTTAAACACACTCCAGGGCAAGACAGGTAAAGGACCCCTCTGCATCATGATCTCATTAGTGGAAAGAATACATGTGGACATAGGAGAAGAAAGAGCTGAGCAACCTATTTCCAAGCTTTCTAGGTCTATGCTTGTGGCAACACCATGCCACAGCCTTGAAGGGCTACTCCCAAGTGATCTCTATTCAAGATAGGGAGAGAATGTGTCTCATTCATCTTGGAGATACTTGCAGTGAACAAACAGGAAATCATGACCATAGACATATGATTACACTTAAGGACAGGTGTATGCGCAAATTGAAGCTCAGTTCTCTTGACTGTCAACCATAAGTTAGATGTAGTGGCCATTGAAGGAGCAAGCTGAAGAATAAATGACTCTACTTGTACTGTTTGTTGTGCCTCTTCTGGAACAATTTTAGGCACAGCAGAATGCAGCTGGGTTGTCCAAAGGGCCAGGCTGGGGGAACACTGCTTGGCCCCCCCTGAAGCAGAGAGGTGGCACTTGTGACATTTACACAGTCCTCTGTCCAGCCATGACAAGGGAAGTCTTCTAATGAGGGGGAAGAATATGAGCCCCACTTTGTAGCATGTGACTTGAAGCCTGAAGACTTTGCTCACCGAGATCTATAAAATGCTTTGTTTAATTCCTACAAAATGGCAAAGATTCATCCCGTTTCCATTCCCCAGGTTCATCCTGGGGAAAACCCATAGCATTCTCTTTGGCAAAACAATGTATTTAATTTCCAGGGTAAAACTTCAACATGTTTGGCTCAGATTTCATATCTTTATTCTTCAAATTAACATTCTGCCAAAATTGCCTTTGCCCCATTCTAGAGTCACCAAGGCAGATTCCTCCTGTGTCCTAGGACCACAGGTGACGGGCCAAAATTGGTAATGACCCATTAATGCCACTAGACACACACATAAACAGTGCATATACACTCACAACTATAACACATGTACAAACATCAATGCATAGATAAATACATGCACATGCACACTGCCTTTCACAACATACCTGACACATTTGAGGCACATTAAAATGCCTTAGCAGGCTCAGTCCTGTGGTTCTGTGGGGTCTGGCAAGCCAAAGGCTTCAACTATCTTAGGAAACCATAAAAAATCTTCTCCTTTTGTATGTTTCCTGTGCATGAGCATGTCAGAGACCAGCCAGATAATACAGTTTATAAAAAAGAAAGAAACCCAAGGAAGTGAATGTTTCTTGGAATTTACAGAGTGCTAAATAATAACTTTCTAGTGGAAAACGCATTTGATGGAAGTTTTCTAAGTCACAGGTGAGAATAACACTAACTCCAAACCATAGAGATCTCTCCCAAAGCCTGGAATTGTGGAAATTTATCTAGAATTTCTCCTTTGCAATTCAGATAAAGACAAAAGGAGTGGAGAGTAAGGGAGAAGGATATATGGGGTGGTCAATCTGTTTTGGCAACTCCTAGTTTTAAGGAGGTGTGGGCATTTTCCATTTATCTATAGTATTAGTTTAGTGGGAATTCCAGTGCCTTTCACCCACCTCAAGGAAAGTAGGTGTCACCAAGGAAAACCTAGTTAGTGATAAGAAACCTCAGTTGGGAGAAAGATCATACAAGTAACAAACTATCCAAGACCAGAAATGTTTAGACCCCTCCCAGGGCACAAACACAAACACAGGGAGTGGACATTAAGAGAAGTTGGGGAGAGGAGCCCCAGCACAGTTCCTAAGATTTGGACAGAGTGTGGCAGGGGAAAAAAAGGTAATTATTAGGAAAGAGAAACGAATCAAATCTCTGTGCAGTGAATAAAATTATGAGAATAATGGAGCTGTTCAGGAACCTCTATAACATAAACATATGGAGCCTGAATCTATGCTTTCTAAATAAAGTAAAAGGACCCCGCATTTTCTTTTGAATTCTCGACTTATAATTCCTCCTTAGTAACTTGATGAGAACACACTCAGGTTCTATTTCTATTGTCTATGATTCCATAATTCAACCACCCACGGCTACGTATTCACACTCCAGCTTAGCTGCTCTGAGCAGAGTTGTTGAATGCTAGGCCCAAACAAGGAAGATTTCAGCTTCAGTTTAATAATTCCTTGGCCAAATTTATCTCATTCCTCTAAACGCACAAATGTTTCAAAGCTATAAAAAGTGTGTCTAGATAGCCAATGCATTTGGCTTTTTTAACATCAAAGGTAACTCCTGCCAACAATTATTAACAATGAAATAGTCATAACAGCTAAATGTTCCTTTAGCAGTCCAATTTCAGTGGGTGGCAAGAGGGAAGAGTCTGTATCAAACATTTAGTGATGCTGGAAAAGATCCTCACCCTAGACATACAATAGTTTAGACAGCAGAAGATGGTCCCTCTCTTATTGTAATCACGAATGAAAGAAGTTCCTGAAATTGCATATATCAGTGTGTAAAGTTTTGGGCTAAATCCCAATGACTTTTAAAGTTGGATCCATGGCAACTGATCAAAAGATGACATCTTGTCAGTCAGCTTAATCATTCAATGCAGCACTCAGAAGTCTTGTCTATTTCTCCAAGAGACCCCAGTGTTATGCTGTTTCCCACTATTTTTAGCTGAGTTTCTTCACAATAGGAAAGTAGGTGATTCTGGAAGTAATAAAAAATTTTAAACTGAAAAGGAATGTCCAAATCCTAAAGCACATAATTAGTTTATATTGGTCAGATCTGAGACAGATAAGCATCAGACCCTACAGAGAAAAATACCACAGTTGCACCCTGCACTTGACAGTGTGTGAGTCACACCACTTTGACCTATGACAGGCAACACCTGCTCAGGTGGAATGAATTGAAAACTTGCCCAGAAACATTTCCCACAAAGAGTTAAAACACTTGTCTACTGAGATTTAATCAACTACACTATCTAAAGTCAAGACATTTCAAAGATGTTTAAGGAAAATCAGGAATAAAAAATGACTTATCTCCTTGAGGAAAAAAAATGATGTCCTATATTCTGTACCACCTGAGTTTCTCTGACACCTAAAATATGTATTGACGTCATCGCACACCTACACAAAAACAAAATCAGCAGGGCAAACCATCCCACTGATGATTGGCAACCCCACAGTTCCTCTCCATCTGACCAGCGTTCACCAGAGGGCAATACTTCAGGCTTCCACATGGAATTTATAGGCTGCAGCAGCCCTGGGAACACAGCACACTAGCCCTGGCAAATGCCTCATGCCAAATACTTTGAGTCCTGAGTTGACTGCCCTTTCATATTAAAACCCCATCTTTCCATAAAACATCCTGCTTTCAATCCTGTTATCAGATTCCCAGACTTCAAACTTCTTGCTTTCATTCAGATTTCTAATCCTCTGACAGACACACCCCAAACAGTGAAATGGCAATGGACCAGTGTTACTTATTTTTTGCCTTTTTCTTTTTTTTAATTTGGATATTTCTGAGCTTTTTAACAGCAGTTAGTATGCACTCCTTTTTGTTATTTTGTTTTTTCCAGATGAGCAATCAAAAAAGTTTCTATGACTTAATGTCTTATAGATACAGGTTTGGGGTTTTTGTTTGTTTAGCAGCAGATGTCTTTTTAGAAAACCTTGCATATGGTGCCTTCTTTGGCTTTAATGGTCACCATGTTACATTTCTGTCTCTGGAGAAAGAAAAGAAAAACCCATTTGCTGGCTTCAGTTTAATATATGATCATAAATAGGGGAATAAAATTGTAGCAGGAGGATTCCTATGCATCTACATGTCTGGGCATAAAAGAAGTAAATAGAGGCCAAAGAAAACTACAATTTTGGCTTCTTTATTCCATAGAATCTTGATCTTCCACAGGCATTTAAAGTGGAGGAGGAAATGCTCTGTGTGTTAGTTATAGGTCAATAACCTGTATATAGAGGGAGTAGAAGAGCTTGAGAGGGGAGTGACAAAGCAGTATATATGCATGCGATGTCCAATCAATTGTTGGAGGGGCTGAGGGGGCTTTAATTTTAGTATATTTCACAGGGATAACAATGGATGCATGATTTCACTGTCACAAAGAAAGTTTGAATCCAAAATGATATATCACAGGTACCAAATTACAATACTGACCTTGTAAAAAATGTAATGGATTTGGTTGATTTCAAATTTTCTCTCAGTAGTTCTGAGCTGGGAATAGCGAAGAAGTTGCACTCATACTCCTGTCTGTTAAAGTCCTTATTTAGCCCATTTCCATGGAAACTGAAATCAGATCTCTCTCACTGCCCCTCATCCTCTCTTTCCCTTCCTTCCTCCCTCCCTCCCTCTCCCTCTCCCTCTCCCTCTCTCTCTCTCTCTCACTCACACACACACACACACACACACACACACACACACACACACACGGGAAAAGCTATCTAGAGTTTGGGGGGTATTGTGTGTGTGTGTGTGTGTGTGTGTGTAAATAAACATTCATAGGCTAATTTCTATGTGGACACTCTCTTATCAGTCTCTCATCTGTGTTAACTTTCCAACCAATGGAAGAAAGGCCAGAATGGCTTCTTTCTTTAGAAGCCAACCTGTGCAGATTAAACTTTTGAGGTCAGAAAGCTAAGCATATCACATCACGCCTTCACTAGCAAATCCTTGAAGAATTCCATTTCACAACTGCATGTTCAATTAATTTAGTTAAATAACTTGGAAATATTTTGCGCTAGGAAGACATACATAAGAACTAAATTTAATCCCTTGGATTTCTGCCCACTTTGCTTTTACTCTCAAGTATCGACATTTCCCTAAAATAGCCCAGAAAGTAAGGACCAAGAGAAAAGAGAAAATGAATGAGCTCATTTTAATATTTCAACATATACTCAGTTAAGTTTCCATCCTAATGCAAATAATACATACACATTCCAGGCTTATGGAGAAATTTAGTAAACGATTCTATCTTAGTCCAAATCTCCCTTGAAGACAGGCCAACACTCAAGCTGCTGCCTATAAAAGGGCACTGCTGAAACCTACAGAAAGGTTGGAAGAAGAATGAATACTGGCCCTCTCCATACTCCTGCAACGATGTCATCAGGCAAACTGGGTGCCTTCTATACATGGACAATGTCTGATAGGGGGAGATATTTTACTTTCCATCTCTGTCTTTTTCTCCATAGAAAAAGATAAAGTGGGTTTTATTTTTAAAGAATTTCACTTAAACATGAGATTTTTGCTTTCAATCTCACCATATTCTCCTTTGTGCTTTATGCTTGAATGAGTAGTCTGAAACAGGGCTGAGGGTGCTGACTATCTGTAATCGAAACCTGAAGGGAGTGGGCAATGATTTTAAAATGGAAAAGTCATTTTTGTAGGATTAAAAAAATACTCAGGAGTAAGGGATGGAAAATTATAATTTCTTGTCACCAAGGCATGACTCAAGATGCCAGCCCCTCCCCCAGCTTGGGAACCACTGTTATCTTCCCCAGGCTATTATGTAGAGATGACATTTCATCATCTACATGAAAATCTTCATTTCTGCAGAGAGCATCACTGATTCACAAGAATATAAAAACACAAATTCCCTTGAGTCATAGCACTTCAGTCACCAAAATCAAGAGCATCCAATGAGAGGGAGCCCTAAAAGAATGCGTAACAAATTATTTATCACAACAGCTTGAACAGGATAGAAGTGTGGAATTGGTAAGAATGTTGAGTACCATGAACTGGAGGTCATCAAATGAAAGACCCCAGACTGTAATATTGTCTGTATTTCTAAAAATTAAGAAATGTGAAGTTGTTGGCAAATGGGCCCACTTATTCTTTCACTTCAGTTGACCTTGTATTGTAGAAAAATGACCAAAAGAAGAAGAAACCCTGGAAGTAGTGCTTAATGTTGTTAACAGGCCTTGCCAATGGACCTCCCATGGTTAAAATGCAAATTTTAGAGGGAATCAGTACTCTTGAATAATTTTTATAAATATACATACTGAATTCAATGCTTAAACTTGAAATAACTGTAGTGTTGTAGTCCAAGATTTGTACCCCTGCATGCCTCTCATGAATGCAAAAAGAAAATTCTCCCCATTCCTAACTCTTTTACTGTTTTAGATGTTCCAGAAATAGCCCTAGACTTGAGCCAGTGTGGCTTGAATACTTCCCCAACAAACTTTTGCAAGTGTAAGCACTCAGGGGTTCCACTAAAGCTTCTGGATGAATTGTATCCTAAAAGTTATAGAATTATGCATCAACAGCTAAAGGACACAATTATAAGCTGAAATATTGTGACACACTGTGTAATGCCACACAATCAATGCAATGTTCAGTAAATGTATATCTTTTTGTCATTTTGTATTTATTTATACAGAATTAAAAATAAAGCACAGGACTAAAACCAAGGATGTGTGTGCACCTTTTCCTTTATTTTGATGATAGCAAAGGAAAAACAACAAGCAACACTCCAAAAAGGTTTGGTCTTCACACAGTATTTAAAATAAAGATATGTCAAGCTGAACCATTATTAATATGTGATGTGCCATCCAAGAATCTTCTTATTCAGGTATGATAACTCAATAACTTTTCAGAATATGGGCCAAAAGTTCCTTCCATTCTGTTGGTGGCATAAAAATGAGGGGGATGAGTGTCTCAGGTTGGTTCTTCCCCAGAATCAGACACAAAGACAAGGATATGGGTACAAGTCATTTATTTAGGAGGTGATCCCAGGAGCAACAGCAGCGGGGAGGGAAAGTGATGCAAGGAAGGAAGGTGATAGGGGATATGCAGATGAACCGCTCACCACTATAGGCAACAGGGATCAGTCCCCCTGGAGACTTCTGAGATACGGTTGTGGGAAATGTACCAGACTTGCTGCACTGGAGGAATGAGGAAGCTGAAGTATTTAACTGACAACTGCCATCAAACACTGGACTGCAGGTGTTCTTCAAATGCTGTTGGCATATACTAAACTAGTGCATGTCACAGGATATGAACAGAGCACCAGCAACATCTGCTATAAGGAGGACTGTTCTTCAAGATATACACAGATACTGAAAGGAATCTTGTCTAGTTCCCTGAGACATCATGGGTGTTAGGGTTTTACAGCCATAAGCCAGGACTCTAGGCAAAATGAGGCCTAGTTAAGGTCTCCAGCGGTTACACCATCAAGGGAAAACTAAAAACTGGTGAAGGATATGGAAGAACAAAGGCCATAGGGATGGTCAATGCAGATAAAGATCATGGCCCAGTAGGTGCCATGGAAGCTGGGTCATCCTGAAGTATGAATGAAGTTAAGAAACTGGATGACTTCAGAGAAACCAGGTCTTCAGTGTTAGGACCAAGAAGAGCTCCAATTATACCTTTATCTTTGTATACACGAAATGCTTCATATCTAGTGGTGTGCTAAGAAACTTTAACAACTGGCTTTCTGGGGAAGTGTATGTGGATGATGGTGGAGCAGGCATAGCCAATTTCAAGCTAGTCAACGTTTAGCAACTAGCTCAAAAATTCTTAAAACGTCAATAATTGTCTCACAAGCTGGCATGAGCCCACCCCAGGACACCACAGCTTATTGCTCTCTACCTAACATCCAGCCACTGTTTGAGGTTTGAAGGGATAACCACTAAAATGGATCCAGATCCTAATGTCAGAGGTTATGCCTATAACTACAGGCATTTTGCTGTACCGTTGTGGGTAGATGACACTACTGATTTGGGCCATGGGGTTACTCAGGGGAGACTCTCCTCTGAGGGGTACCCCAGAGAGGGGTACTGTCTGATTCCCCCTCATTGTTATCTTCCTTAGAGCCTTTGAAACCCTTTGTTGCTGGAATTAAGATGATGGCAGAAGTGCCTCTGGGTCAGACTGTGGCAGTCCTTTACTCCAACTTGCACATGGGCATCTATTGATATACTGTATCTATTTCATTCCACATCTATTCCCTTAGCTTCTTCCCTAACATTTACACCATGTATTTATAAGAAAAGCAATCTATACTCATATCCAAAGGCAGAAGAACCTGGGACTGGCATGAGTACTTAAGTTAATGAACTCTTATGGCCACAGCCTTGTACACAGCCCTCTTCTGGATATTGTAGGTGATGCAGATTTTGTCTGCCCCAAACCATGAACAAAATGTTGCACATGCAATTGAACATAGAGGCATGTTCAATTCACACAACATCTAGCTTCTACCTTACAGAGAGGTCAAGGACTCCTGTCTCTCCCCATCACCAGTCACTTTTGCACATCAAAGGAAACCATAAACAAAATGAAAAGACAACCTACAGACTGGGAGAAAATATTTGCAAATGATGGTGCCAACAAGGGATTAATTTCTAAAATATACAAACAGCTCATATAGCTTAATATAAAAAAAAAACCAAACAACCCAATCAGCAAATGGGTAGAAGACCTAAATAGATACTTCTCCAAAGAAGAGATACAATGGCCAACAGGCACATGAAAAGATGCTCAATAGCGGTAATTATTGAGAAATGCAAGGCAAAACTACAATGAAGGTATCACCTCACACCATTCAGAATGGCCAACATCAAAAAGTTCACAAATAATAAATGTTGGAGAGGATGTAGAGAAAAGGGAACCCTCCTACATTATTGGTAGGAATGTAAACTGGTGCAGCCACTACGGAGAACAGTATGAGGTTCCTTAAAAAACTAAGAATAGAGTTACTATATGATCTAGCAATCCTACTCCCGGGCATACATGCACCCCAGTGTTCATATCAGCACTATTTACAATGGCCAAGACATGGAAGTAACCTAAACACTCACTGACAGATAAATGGATGAAAAAGATATGGTATGTGTATACACACACACACACACACACATGCACGCACACACACACACACACACAGCCACAAAAAAGAATGAAATACTGCCACTTGCAGCAACATAGATGGACCTAGATATTACCATATTAAGTGAGGTAAGCCAGACAAAGACAAGTATCATATGATATTCCTTCGAAGTGAAATATAAAAAAAATGACATGAGTGAACTTATTTACAAAACAGACTCACAGACTTACAAAACAAACTTATGGCTAACAAAGGGAATAGCGGGGGGCAGGTAGACAAATTAGATGTTTTAGATTAATAGATACACAACACTACATATAAAACAAACAACAAGGGCCTACTGTATAGCACAGAGAACAATAATCAGTATAATAGCCTATAACAGAAAAGAATCTAAATATATATATATATATATATGTACATAACTGAATCATTTTGCTGTACATCTGAAGCTAATATAATATTGTAAATTAACTATAGTTCAATTTTTAAAATGACCACTTTTCAAACAATGGCTTGAACAGCCGCATGCCACTGATTGGCACTGACCATAGCTTTCATACTTTAAAATAATTATTGCCTCTCAAGTAATTTATATCACCAAAAACCTATGTTTCTTTAACTATTAAGTTCTACATTTTTATAAACTCCGAGAGCCATGGCAGTTCTGCTCCAGATTCATGCTGAACTGTGTTCCAATTTCTTGCGTATTTCTCCCCTACACTGAAAGATCTATTTCAAAGTAAAACATTCCCCTTGCTCTGTCTGTCTCTGGTCTTAGGTAAGTTTCAAGTTACTAAGACACCTCTCACAGACTCTTCAGATTTCTTTGCACCTCAGTAAATTCTCCCTATACCTCTCCCCTGCTAAGGTGGCAGACTGGAGTTGAATTCTTCTGTTACAATGTTTTATGACAAAGGACTTTTAAATTATATCTATTGGAGTATTACATGATAAAAGAGTACAAATTTCCAATTATTGGTACACTGCTACTTTGCAATTTCTAGCATTCAGAAGGCATCTCAAGGAAGGCCTGGAGAGGAAGGAACCATCCAGTTCACAATTCTTTATCTGTTTAGGGCTTCTCTACCTGGTAGCTGCCCCTTGCTTTTGACCAAGGGTATGATTTTTAACTCCTTTGTATAATTTTCTACTCTCATCTGAAGCTGAGCAGCAGAAAATAGCAATGTCAATCACAAGAACTTTTCAATTCAATTTCAACATTTCCTCAAGATGTATTCAAAGACAAGTATTTCTTGACTATTACCTGGTAGATCTGCCTTTGGAAAATCTGTGACTGATAAAACATTTCATTTTCTACTACATCTTTCCCATCCTTCTGTCCCCAGCAGCCAGATAGTTCTTATTAGTCAAAGAAATAATCAGGTAAGAACAACTGGTCTTTGAACAATGAGAAATACTGCCTGATATATTTTTCCCTAGTACTCATTCTTGGTTTCAGGTAGCAAGAATGTGTCAGCTTAACATTTCCCAGCATCTTAGGCAATGTTTCTAAACCCTCAGCTTCATCTCAAAACTGAACTGAACTCAAATTACATGATAGGATTCAAGTCAGAAAGCTGTCATTTAGGAATCACCCCAGGACTGGAGTATCTGAATGGGCAAAAGGAGATAAGACAGGGCATGGGGTTGGGAAGAGAAGAGGGCCTAATCTGTATTTAAATGAACTTGTTGTTTTCTTAACATGGTATTTTTTTGACTGTTGCACTCACTTTATTTTTTTTGAATTATTTTTTTTATTGGTTTTGCCATACAATGACATGATATCGCCATAGGTGTACATATGCTCCCTCTCCAGAACCCCCCTCCCTCCTCCCCCCCTCCTCCCTCCCCCCCGGGAAATCTCGGTGCAGCAACCCCGAGCAACAATCCTGGGCTGGCGATTGATTTCACATATGATACTTAACGTGTTTCAATGCCATTCTCCCAAATCATCCCACCCCTGCCCTCATCCACAGAGTCCACGAGTCTGTTCTATACATCTGCATTCCTTTTGCTGTCTCGCATGCTGGTATTTTTACAGTATTTTTTCTCATCAGGCTGTTTGGAGCTCTCATTTCTAGCTATCCTAGAACTCATCAATTGGTGGAAGAATACCTTTGTAAAAAATATATAATATTATTAAAAGATACTTAACTTTTTTAGGTGAAGGGGATTGAGCGGCATAATCTACTAGGTATAAGATAAATAAGTTACAAGGATGTAATACACAGCACAGAGAATATAGTTAATATTTTAGAGTAACCTTATAGGAAATATAATCTATAAAAATATTAAATACTATGTTGTTCACTGGAACTATTAAAATATTGTAAGTCAACTACACATTAATTTAAAAAATATCTAAATGGATTTTTTCTACTGAAACCCTAATTATTAATGTATCATTCCAGAAGGTTTTTTCTTAATTTCAAATTAATTTTCAATTAAGATCCTCTGGGGTTTAAACTGTTCTGCCCACCAGTCTTTTAACTAATGATTGCCAAATAAATTCCTTAATGAACTAGGGCTTCCCAAGTGGTACTAGTGGTAAAGAATCCAGCTACGAAGGCAAGAGCCACAGGAGACACAGGTCTAATCCCTGGGGATGGGAAGATCCCCTGGAATAGAAAATGGCAACCCACCTCAGTATTTTTGCCTGGGAAATCCAATGGACAGAGGGGCCTGGTGGGCTACAGTCCAAGGGGTCACAAAGAGTCGGACACAACTGAGCATACATCATTGTTGTCTTAATGAACTAGAGAGCTTCCTATTTCATAGAACCTCTTGGTTAAATGGAATCACAACATGTATCACTATAAAAGTGAAGTTCTGTGGAGTAACGTTATTTCCCCCAACTGACAGGAAGATTTAAAAAAAAAAAACACTTTGCTGATTTGACTACAAACTTTATATCTTAATTGGTTCATGTGAAAAATATCATCTCTGGCAAAGTGGTCCTCTGTAAGGAATTAACTTGATTATTAGCTGCTGCACACAAATCATAATTTTCTGCTCTTAATTAATAATTCCTCTTAAACTCCTTGCATCCACTCACCCATCAAAACTTCCAATCTCCTCCACAAGTCACCTAAATTTTCCTCAAATCACTCATCCAAAAAAAAATAGAAAAACCACAGAGGATACTCAGAATCTATGAGACTTGTGGGAAATTAAGTGCTATTTAAATATTTCTCATGCTCATAGTAGCTTCTAATTTACTACTAATATAATAAGTTGCTTCAGATGATGAAAAGTGAGAAATAATTCTCTGAAATAAAAAAAATGCTCATATCTCAGGAAAAGAATATTTGTAAATTTTTGCCACTGCTGGGAAACTCCAAATTTAAGCTCATTTAATTGCAATGTTAGTTTTCATGTCTGCCATCATTTTTCAAACAATTGTATGCATTTATGAATATAATGTCAAAATAAATGCTATAACAAGTGAATATTTTTAACAATTTTATCTAAATTTTATGTAAAAGTTTTGTTACATTTTGTAAAGTGTCTATCTTATATATAATCAAACTTATGAAAAATTCAAACCAAATGTGATTTTTTGGATATTTCATTTATTAGAAGTCTTAAAATTGTTGCTTGCCTCTAATATGGTAGTTCCATAAAATAGATTACATTCATTGAAGCATTAATTTGGAGGCCTATGATATCATTTGTTTCAAAAACAGATACTAAATAAATCTGTTTCAATAACAGATACTAATACTGGCCTAAATACTAAAGGCCAGTCTACTCGGATCAGCTGCTGGCCCATGTTGTGGAGGGGATGAGCTGTGATGGTACCCATGTTGAGGAAAAGAGGATGTGAAGGGTAACACAGAACCTCCCTCAACAAACAGAAACATATTTCAGTCATCTTACTGGCAGCAAGTATGTACTGGCAGCATCTTACAGGAGTGAAGAGTATTTTGTTTGTTCTTGACTGGTTTTACAAAAAAAATGGAAGTTCCCTGATACACAAGCATTCAGGAATAATGAGTATATAGTATAAGTGACACTGAAAGATGTAGGGGTCAATACAGCTCAGAAAAGAATTAAAGAGGGCAAAGGAGTGACAAAACATTTTGGAGGCAACTACAGCAAGAATGAAGGCTTAATTTGTGTTGCCTGCCCTTCCTCTGCTCTGTGGCACTATCTGTTTTCAGTTTCCTATAAAGGGTCATCACCCATAATCCCAAAGAACTATTCTTCACTAAAAAGCCCAAATGACTCAGAATCTGGTGGACTGTGGAAATATGGCCTCTTTGTGACACTTCTAAATAAACTAAGAAGTGAACTGAGGAGGTGTACATGCTTTCTCAGTAGCACTGCATTGGTTTAATTTCGTTGTAAATGATAGTCATTGAGTATTTGCTCCATAATAGGCAGCCAGGGGAGAAATGCAGCCTACAGGGGAACCTACACCTAGACAGAAAAAGAGGATGTGCACATCGATAACAGCATCTAAGAGCCTCACTCATGTCTGCAATGCCCTCTACCATCCACTGCCCTCACCCTGAATTCTTCCACTCCCAAGACATCTCCTCTGCTTATTTGGAAGCATGGTGGAAATTTGTCTTAATTTAACCATAACCCTCAAATCCCATTTCCACTCACTATATTATTAGGATGAATTAGGTTGTCAGTAACCCAAAACCCAACTCAAAACAATAAAAGGCTTGTGTAATTTGAAAGTCCAGTGTCAGGGCATGCAGGTTTTAGGGCATGTCTGGTTCAACAGTTCAGCAGTGAAACTGAAGTCCTAGGTTCTTTCCTCCATCTGTCAACTTTATCTTCAGGCCGTTTCCCCTTTCTGGTCTCAAGATAACTCTAGAGACTCCCAGGGCTACATCGCTTTCAACATAGGGAGAGAGTCAATCTAGCTCTAAAGGGCCTGGAAGCTTCTTATCCAGGTTTACTTAATACTGTGTCACAATTCCACCTATGAACCAGTATCTACGACCAAGAAATGGGATTATTTTGAGACACACAGGCCTAAGGGACAGATCTCACCCCTAGTGCCAAAGATAGGATCAGTTTCCCCCAAAGCAATTGGGGGAATGGAGCCAAAACTCTCACAGGTGAGGAACGACTATGCAAAAATACACCTGAGGTTACCAGGATGAAGAAGGAAGTCCACAGAAGGGCACTCTTTCCCAACAAGAAGCCACCACCCATGCTCCACCCTTCCTCATTGTTCTTCTTCTAAGCATCAAGGGAGCCCAGATGAGGTGTTATGTGCTTTGAAAGATAAGAAACAGGTGAGGGCATGGCATGAACAGGCCTGAGTTCAGAAATATTCCTTTCCTATTGAACAAAATAAGCCACTCTTTTAAACTAGATGATTTGAGCCAACAGTGGGTCCCAGGCCGGGCAATACCAGCAGGGGCTCTGACTATTACAGACCTATGACTATCACATCTAGCACACCAGACAAGTCTACACACCAGTGATTGCAGGACCATTAACACATAGAAAGGAGCTGCCCAGTAGGATGGCTGTCAAAGAACTCGAGCATGTAGGAGCGTTCCAGGGCTTCCCTGGTAGTGGTGGTTAAGAGTTCACCTGGCAACGCAGGAGACACAGGTTTGATCCCAGTCTGGGAAGATTCCACAGGCCGTGGGGCAACTGAGTCCATGCACCACAACTACTGAGCCCCTGCTCTAGAGTCTGTGCTCAACAAGAGAAGCCACCAAAATGAGAAGCCTGTGCACCAATGAAGAGTAGTTCCTGCTCACTGCAACTAGAGAAAGCCCACATGCAGTAACAAAGAGCCAGTGCAATCAAAAATAAATAAATAAAATTGTTTAAGAAAAAAAAGAACATAGGAGAGTTCTATATCATAGCAAAGGATGAAGGCAGGCACCCTTGAAGAGTAATTCCCAAAGTGCACTGACTGTCTGGGAACCCACTGCTTTCATCGATGGCCACCATCTGCTCTTCACACCCTGCGATCCACACACCTTCCAGAAGTGAGGAGAACAAGATCACCCACATCAATAGAGGAGGCACCACCCTTTTGCTCTCTCATCAGTCATGGCCTCACTTTCGATATTTTAACCCTTACACTTATGTTTTAAGCAGAAACTGGAGGACCTACAGGTATCCCACTTCATCAATAGATGAAGTTACTGAAGAGCAAGAAGCTATAAAACCAGTCATGGGAATATGTCACTGGCAAGAAGGGGCTTCTCTTTCGTTTGCCAGACAATAAAGAATCTGCCTGCAGTGGAAGAGACCCAGGTTCAATCCTGGGTCACGGAAAATCCCCTGGAGAAGGAAATGGCAACCCACTCCAGTATTCTTGCCTGGGAAATCCCATGGGCAAAGGAGCCTGGCGGGCTACAGTCCATGGGGTTGCAAAGAGTCAGACAAGACTAAGGGAAGCCAGCCCCTCTAGTGGTTTCTGCCCCTGACTGACATTTCTCCAGTGCCCATCACACATACCAGGTCATACTTCCAAAATACTTCCCTCTGAAAGGAGTTGAACCAGCTGTAGTAAATGTCCAAGCCACAATTTCTGCCTGTAACTCTATGCGCTAGCACTGGAAAAACTACTCAAATGACCCATATCCTAGAGCAGTGACAAGGCTCACCAACAGTATCTCTCTATATGGAAGCTGACATGTTACAAGGCCCTAAAAGATGTCTTCCTTTAGGGGGATTTTCTCCATGTTCTCTTCTCCGTGTCACTCTAGACCCTTGTTTCTTTCAAACTTGATAAATGGAGGGGCTTATGGTCAGAACAGTTATTTTCTATCAGCAAAATTTAATAGCACTCAGTTAATTTATAGGAAACAACAGGCTTCACTAAATGCCAACATTTGCTTGAATCACTCACCTCAGCAACAGAGGTGTGCTTGGCAGCTGATGGGTTGTTTTTGTTTTGGCTGCATGACAGCAGGCTGCCTGACTTCACGTACTGCACCAAAGGAGTGCAAGCTAATTCAAGAGCATCTGCACCAGGGAGTCCAGCATGCTGTGTGTTTACGTGGTCCCACACAGACATTTATCATGTCTGGTTTGTGAGGAAATGTTTTTACATTAATACTGTAATTCTGCAGATTACAACTGAGCATGGGTTTACAGTAAAAACAACAATGCAAGCCATGTTTACCTGTACAATTAGTGTTATAGCCATAGAATATTCCTGGATAATTTTGAGGATGATGGTTCTAAAACTTACAAAGTTATGCCATCCTTTTGTTTGTTTAGTTTCCAATGGCTCCATATTCTGCCCCAGGGTGGAGTATTCAACTAATCATTTTGTTTTGATGCTTACTTTTTTGAGAATTCCATAACAAATCTTCAAGGTCACTTAAAGCTCCAGGACTGAAATAAAATCTAAAGTGGAGAATCAGTGATTTGGAGTTTCAAGAACTAAACAATACAAGTTTAAACTAGGCCAACATTCTTTAGGTTTTCATGGCTAAAAATAGAATTTGCCTCTTTTTTTCAAGCATTTCTTACAAATCATCCATACTTGGCAAGATTCTGGATTACTGGCCTTCTCAAACTTTGGCAAAAACATCACCTTGAGGGTTTGTCAAAACACAGATGAGCATACCTAATCCCTAGAGATCCTACAGTAAGTTTGAGTGCAGGCAAGAATTTGTGTATCTAGTAACTTCCAGTTGATGCTGTTGTTGCCAGCCCATGGATCACATATTCTAAAGGAGCCTTCACAAAACTGAAGTCTATATTATGTGTTAAGACGAAGCCCCAAAACCCTTACCTTTTCCATGAGGTATAATAAAGACAAAAAAAAAGCAACTACAATATTTGCTCTCACTGTCACTGTCACGAGAGCTATTAGGAATGACTCTAGAGACAATGAACACAGCCACCAAGGATGTGGAAACAATGGCAAAAACTAAAATCAGGTTCCAGAATCAGCCATTTAGGTTAATACCAGAGCCCCAAGGAACAGCTGATAATATGGTCAGGTCAAGTTTGACTACCTACTTTATTGCCTCCAATTCACAAATTCATATTCTTTCATTTAGAGCAGGAAATTCTGTAGCCACAAGAATATTGCCTGGAAATGTGAATGTTCCCTAGGAAGAAGTAAACAAACCTAGACAATAATGCATGCAATGTGAATCCAGCCAGGTGCAGAGTGAAAAGTTCAAGCAGCTGTATGTTCACTCTTTGAGATGCTGTGTACACAGGTTGATTAATTTTTTTCCTTTACCAAAACTCCACTAAATTACCTGATTAGCAGGGGTAAGGAGGTGATGAGGAAATAAGATTTTAGCTTCATTAAAATAGCAATAGTCATGTTTTTGCTTTTGTTGTTGTTATCGAGGCAGTAAACAAACATTTGTTAGCATCTCTAAGTACCAGCCCTGCATTCATTCCTTAAGCAGATCAGCCCAGAGGCTGGTATATTGATTATTTTCCCCATTTACTACAAGGAAATGAAGGTTCAGAATGCTTCATTAACATGCCCAAGGTCATTATGCTACCAAACTGCCGATCTGGGTTTCAACAAAATCACGCCTTTTCCACTACACGTACTAGTCTTTCTGATGCAGCTTCTCTTACTATGAATCACTAACATTTAAGAGCTTCCTGAGCATTTGATATATATTCTCTTCCAATACTCACAACAACCCTATTAGACAGGCACTAATAGTGTTTGTATTTTACACATGAGAAAGCTGAGACGTGGAGAAGTTAAGTAACTTGCCCAAAGTCACTCAAGTAACCAGTGGTAGAAGTCGGACTTAGGATCTAGGCCCAGGGTCTCAACCACTATTATATTACTACACTGGACAACAGAAAAGGCACAGCTTGGAAATGATTAAAAACAACCAGTTATCAATTATACACCATCAACTACAAAGGTGAGACTTCAGACTCTAAGTCTGATCATGATGGAAGAGAGAGGGAGTTAATCTTAGAAGACTTTCTGAAAGGGTAAGTATTCGGCCAGATTGAGAGAACTGAAGGACATGGTGGGTTGGGGCAAGGCTCAAAGGCAGAGGCAAGAGTGATTCACAATTGGGAAAGACACCATTCAACTTATCTTTCTAGAGACTCTTTCTTTCTTTTCCTAAGAGGCCACTTAGCTGAGTCTGCATATGTTAAGAATACGCTATGCTCTGTGCCATGATTCAAAAAAAGCAGAAGCATGTTCAAAAGCTGTAAAGCAATTTGCCAGAAAGAGCACTAAGTGTCACTGTCTATCTTTGGGCCCTGTGCTTTGACTGTTGATGTGCACTGATTTTTCTTTTCTCTCAGTCATTTTACTCCATTGTCTGCCATCAGTTCCCAATACATACCTGAGGAATGCAGTCTCTAATCTCACTGGAGTCCTCATGGGGCAATTATCTTTTTCCCTTTACCTGCAATATTTACAACCCCTCACCTGGAATGTCCAGCTTTTGGAAGTCAGAGACTTGAATACCATAGTTCCAAGTGAGTGGAAGAGAAAATCAATACTCAATATGGCAGAATAAAACATGCAGACATTATTTGATGCATGCACATGGAATAAATAAGGATGGGACAGGAATGGCAGGTCAACTACCAGGGAACATAGCTTGTTCAATGACAAACCATTAAGACCAGAATTAGGCCCTACCTCCAGCCTCACTCACACTCACAGTTCTTCCCCCATACTAATTAGCTCACCTTGTTTTCTCCTGAGTACCTCATTTGGCTTTTTCTAAAACACGCCTATGCCCTGAAGAAAAGCACATACAGATTTTCAACTGGGGCAAAATTTACCTTTGTTCCAGGATCTCCTTACCATAGTCTATTACTATCTTCACACCTTGCCTCCATCTTGGCACCCTGTCCATTCCCCCTGCCCTGATTGCTATTCTAAGTCATTTAAAATTTTTCTTTACTTTTTTGTAAGAACCCTTTATATTTAAAGTCCTATGTTTCAATTATTTTGCCTTCTTAGTCATAAGTTTTCTATTCTCTTTTCAAACACCTCTTATATGATTACTGGTCTATTAATAATCATATTCTCTTTAACTTTTTATGGTATTTTTCTAACCCAATTTTGATCATATTACATAAGTAGTTACGAATTTGACTTTTTTCACTCAGAATTACAACATAAGCATTTTGCCATCATGGTGGTTTTAAAATATATCAATAAATTCTTTCATACTTTTCCATTCAAAGAGTAGAGCCTAACTACCTCCTCTCTCTAGAGTGCAGGCTGTATTCAGTAACTTGCTTCCAAGGAAAAGAATATGGCAGCAAAAGGTGTAAACTATGTCAATAAAAGGCACTGTGGCTTCCTCTTTGCTCATTCTTTCACATCACTCTTTCTGGAAGAAGTCAGCTGTCATGTCATGAGGATACTCAAGCAGCCCACTAGAGATGTCTCTTGACAGAACAAGTACTAACCTGCCATGCATGCAAGTGAGCTGCCTGGGAAGTTCATCCTCCACTCAGCTCCTTTCAAGGCTTCAGATGACTGCAGCCTGGGATCAACATCTTGACTTCAACCTCAAGAGGGACCCTAAATCAGAAGCATAAAGTTAAGCTACTGCCAGACTTCTGACCCACAGAAACTAAGTCCCACAACATGCACTATTTTAAGCCATTAAGTTTTAGGGCCATTTGTAGATGGGCCAACAGTAGATGATGAACACAACTATGTATGTTATAAATTTTTGGAAAATCCCATTTTAATAATTGTTCTTCATATATGTTTTATATATGCATTTAAGTATACATATCTACTTTGACAGGAAGTTATCTATTTTCACAGGACTAATGTCAATACGAAAAAGCAAAAGAAAGTCTCAGTCTAGTACCTTTTGTTTCTTTTCCAAATCAAAACACTGGAAGGGTATTTCCTAAGTATTATAAAATGCTGACCTAGATCTTCAAAAGTCTCTTTCTTCCCATGCTACACTTAGAAATGCAAAGAAAATTGTAGTCTTCATATCTTCAAGGAGGACAAAATTAAAATGAAATGAAAAATAATTTCTCTTTTAATATATTTCTTTTATGTTATGATCAGAGAAACAATCTAGTCCTTCTATTCTCTTTCAAGAGCTGAGGAGATATACAGCTTTTTTTTGATAATTACATTGTAATTTTGACTCATTCTACTTATCCGAAAGAAGAATAAGTATGAATTGTGTATATACACCAGTTCTAGAATTGCTATAGAAACATATCTGCCACACTAACTACTGGGATAAAACATTACCTATCCACACAGTATTATCTTTGAATATCTATTTATATGATAGAATGGGGAACAGTTGTGAATGTGGCAGACACATTGCTGCCATCACAAAGCTTACAGCCTGGTGTGATATGCAAATAAATAGGTTATGAAAGTACAGTGTTGGGACTTCCCTGGTGGTCCAGTGGTTAAGAATCCACCTTGCAATGCAGGAGATGCAGGTTCAATCCCAGGTCCTGGAACTAAGATCCCAAGTGCTGTGGAACAACTAAGTCTGTGTGCCACAACTACCGAGCCTGCACCCCAACTATAGAGTCCATCACTGCAATGAAAGATCTCACATGATGCAACAAAGATCCTGAATGCTGCAGCCAAGATGACACAACGAAATAAATAAATAAATAATTTTAAAATAAATAAATAAAATACAGGGTGTTGAGTATTCTAACATAGATGGAGGAGGATGCCATGAAAGCACACAGATAACGTACCTTATCCAGGCACAACAATAAGGTATAAGGCTTCCTAGATGAAAGGTCCTTTATTTTTTTTCCTTTTTTTTTTTACTTTATTGTGTTGGTTTTGCCATACAATGACATGAAACCGCCATGGGTTTACATATGCTCCCCCTCCAGAACCCCCCTCCCTCCTCCCTCCCGATTCCCTCCCCCTGGGACATCTCGGTGCACCAGCCCCGAGCATCAAACCTGGGCTGGCGATTGATTTCACATATGATAATTAACATGTTTCAATGCCATTCTCCCATATCATCCCACCCTTGCCCTCTTCCACAGAGTCCACGAGTCTGTTTTATACATCTGCTTTCCTTTTGCTGTCTCGCATGCAGGGTTCTCGTTACCATCTTTCTAAATTCCATATATATGCGTTAGTATACCGTATTGTTGTTTCTCCTTCTGGCTTACTTCACTCTGGATAATAGGCTCCAGTTCCATCCACCTGAGTACTTAACAGACATTTCTCCAAAGAAGACATAAAAATGGCTAACAAACACATGAAAGGATGCTCAACATCACTCATTATCAGAGAAATGCAAATCAAAACCACAATGACGTACCACTTTTCACCAGTCAGAATGGCTGCCATCCAAAAATCTACAAGCAATAAATGCTGGAGAGGATGTGGAGAAAAGGGAACCCTCTTACACTGTTGGTGGGAATGCAAACTAGTACAGCCACTATGGAAAACAGTGTGGAGATTCCTTAAAAAGCTGCAAATAGACCTGCCATATGACCCAGCAATCCCACTGCTGGGCATATACACCGAGGAAACCAGAATTGAAAGAGACACATGTACCCCAATGTTCATCGCCACATTGTTTACAATAGCCAGGACATGGAAGCAACCTAGATGCCCATCAACTGACAAATGGATAAGAAAGCTGTGGTACATATACACAATGGAATATTGCTCAGCATTAAAAAAAAGTTCATTTGAAAATTCATTTGAAAGGTCCTTTAAACCAAGGTAAATGCAGTGATGTCTTGGTAAAATGGCTTTCCAGGGAAAAGCCCTGATTTGCAGTGTTCTCCAGTTACTATAGTGTAAATACTCCCACCATGGTCCATTTTAAGCTACTAATGTGAAGCCATGGATCATGAAATTGAGAAGAGAGGTACAGAATAAGCTACCACAAACTAGTACAAGCCACTTCTAGCAAACCACTGGAAATGCCTCATGAATTATTTCAAACTCTCTTCCTTCAGCCCTCTACCCAGCCTGTGTTCAGGCCAATATCATACCTCATCTAGATTACTGCAATAAACCCAAACTGACCCCAATTATGGTTGACTCTTGGCTTTCCTCCCAACCTCCTCCCAGCTGTACTCTCACCATGCCTCTTCTGTGCATAAAACCTTGAGTGACTTGTTGTCTTGGTCTGTTTAACCTACTGTAACAGAATATCAGAGACTGAGTGGCTTATAAACAATAGAAATTCCTTTCTCATGGTCCTGGAAGCTGGGAGTCTGAAAGCAGAGTGCCAGCATGTTGGGTTCTGCTGAAGGCCCTGTTTAGGTTGCAGATTGCTGACTTCTCACTGTTTCCTCAAGTGATGAAAATGGGCAAGGCATTTCTAGGAGGTCTCTTTTACAAAGAAACTAATCTTTCTTGCCTCCTGCTTGCCTCCTATAGGCTTCACCTCCTATTGCCACCACCTTGGGCATTACGTTTTCAATGCATGAATTTTGCATGACAAACATTCAGATCATAATATGCACCACTGTATATAAATCAAAACTTCATAACAGAGCATGTAAGACTCTTCATGGTCTTGTCCTACCTGCCTGTTCAAGCTCTGCTCCTGTACCTCTTCCATGTCTGCTATGTACTAACCATGCTCAACAGTCATCACTGACCTGTCAATCCTAAAATACACCATCTGTTCTCCCCTCTTCCTCAAGGATATTAACATAAGCTAACATTTATTAAGCACCCACTGAATGCCAGGGGAGGTGCTAACCACTAGTGGTTTAGGGCTTCCCTGGTAGCTCAATCAGAAAACTATCCACTTGCAATGCAAGAGACCAGGGTTTGATAAATAAAACACAATCTGAGAACTCAGCAATCATGGGATAGCCAGGCAGACATGTACATTCTTTATTACAATGCTTTGAGATAAGCACAGTACCTACAGGGATGGATATGACACGTAATCAGGAATAGTAAATACAAAATGAGCCTTAAAATAGAGCCTGAGAGTAGGTGCTAAATAAATAAGTCTGTTAAATACATGAATTATTGATGTAATGCTGGATTAGGGTACCATTTGAGTCATGTAGTACACACAAGAATTATTATAAGCATTCAGAGAAGGTAGAGCTCACTGCTGATTGGAGAGAAGACCAAAAGCACATTTATAAAGAAGTGAGTCCTGAAAGACATCTCTAAGGGCCTCCAGGTCTTCAAAGCTTTGCAGATTTATGCTATAAGCTATGGTTTCCAATGTTTGTCAGTGCTGGCTGACCATAAGAATCATCTAAGGAACGTTTTTAAAATGAAATAGACTTCAGCAATCCAGCCAAATCTCTTAGAGGCATTTCCTAGGCATTTTTATTTCTAAAAATCTCCCCAAAGTTCTGACATGCATCCCTGATTTAGAACCACTGCATAGACCTTACACCTCCAAGCAAAAAGCAGCATTTTGATTACTTACTGAGAGGAGACGTGAAGGGAGATGGAAAGACCTGGCAAGGCCAAGCTTTTGGTGACCTCCTTTCTCTAACAGAAGCTATTCACAGATATTCCCTGCAGTCAAGGCTAACCCGCTGAATGCCTCAGCTCACCAATATTTTAGGTGATGCTTACAGTCATTACAGCTGCCTTCAACTGAAGTTGGAGTGGATTATTTATTCATTTTGATTCTCTGAAAATGCAAAACAAGGTGTTGTCCAGAGGTCCTTAAGAGAAAGGTCTCAACTATCTGTTCTTGTTACAATGCTACTGTTTAACAGTGTACAAAAAAAGAAGTGGAAAAATGGAGGAGTGGGAGGGAGTAGGGAAGAAAGAATTCAGCTACACCTTCTCTGAAAAAGCACCACTATTGAGGTGTCTGTGCAATACTCTAATCCAATCTGGACAAAGCTGAGTGTCCCTCAAAAAGGGCTAAACTCAGACAATTTTTGGTCCGTCTCCATTTTTATTTCACTAAATACTATTCAGGCCAAGGATTTCTGGTCTACCTAAGTTATTTACAGTGATTAAAACAAAGCCCAAGGGATCTAAGATGACTATACAAAATGTGGATACTATATGGAAAAGTTACTCTTAACTTTCAGTTTTACTCAAAATGCAAATCTTCAGTGTCTTTTTATAGTTCAAAGTGATATGAATTCACTGTTAAAAAGTTAAACAACACAAAAATGAAAAAAAATAAAAGCAAAACACCATCTATTGCATCTTCCTAAATTTTTCCTGCATGTAAACAAAATATGCTTATTCCATACACATTATTCTGGAGCCTTTCTAAAAAGTACAAAGTAGACTGTGGTATTACTCCCATGTCAATGCCTAGAAGTATAGCTTGGTTTATTTGCTTAAAATAAACATCTATGTTTCTATTGTAAGGATGGACACTGGGGCTCAGCCAATCTTGCTATTCTATACAACACTGAAATAAAACACCTTTGGGATACTTACATGATCACCTCTTTAGACTAATTACCTAGAAGATAACTCTTGGGTCAAAAATGGAAAATATATTTTAATACAAGCTTGCCTCTCAGAAAGGTTAGTCAATGTATATTGCCTACAGAGGGCGGGAGACTGCCTGTTTCCTCAGACTTTCATCCAGTCTGACGATGGTCAAAATTTTCCCATTTTGACAGTATAGTAGATGAACAAACTACCACCAAATTGTCATTTTAATTCATCTTTAATTATTGTGAAATTAAGCATATTCTCTTGTTTATCAATCTCTGTATGAATTTCATCTTTTCAAAATTGAGTATTTAAATCTTCTGTCCACTTTGCTATTTAAGGGTTTATCTGTTTCATTAATTTCTAAAATATTTTTATATAATATGTTGTTAATCCTGTGACACCTTTGTTATGGATTTTTAAAATCTGTATTAGTGTTGTCATGTCAATGATTTTATTACTATTACTACAGATACCCCACGAACAAGGTAAGTGAAACCCAAGTAAAACAGTAGGTGTTGCAAGAGGGCATCAGAAAGCAGACACACAGAAACCATAAAAATAGAAAACTAGCCAATCTGATCACATGGAGTACAGCCTTGTCTAAATCAGTGAAACTTAGTAATGTCATGTGGGACCACCCAAGATGGTCAGGTCATGGTGGAGAGGTCTGCCAGAATGTGGTCCACTACAGAAGGGAATGGCAAACCACTTCAGTATTCTTGCCTTGAAAACCCCATGAACAGTATGAAAAAGCAAAAAGATAGGAAATGGAAGGATGAACTCCCCAGGTCAGTAGGTGCCCAATATGCTACTGGAGATCAGTGGAGAAGTAACTTCAGAAAGAATGAAGGGATGGAGCCAAACCAAAAACAATACCGAGTTGTAGATGTGCCTGGTGGTAGGAGCAAGGTCCGATGTGGTAAAGAGCAATATTGCATAGGAACCTGGAATGTTAGGTCCATGAATCGAGGCAAATTAGAAGTGGTCAAATAGGAGATGGCAAGAGTGAACGTTGAAATTCTAGGAATCAGCGAACTGAGATGGACTGGAATGGGTGAATTTAACTCAGATGACCATTATATCTAATAGTGTGGGCAGGAATCCCTTAGAAGAAATGGAGTAGCCATCATAGTCAACAAGAGTCCAAAATGCAGCACTTGGATGCAGTCTCAAAAACGACAGAATGACCTCTGTTCATTTCCAAGGCAAAAAATTCAATATCATGGTAATCGAAGCCTATGTCCCAAACATCAACACTGACAAAGTTGAAGTTGAACAGTTCTAAGAAGTCCTACAATACGTTTTAGAACTAACACCCAAAAAAGATGTCCTTTTCATTATAGGGGACTGGAATGCAAAACTAGGCAGTCAGGATACACCTGGAATAACAGGCAAATTTGTCCTTGGAGTACAGTATGAAGCAGGGCAAAGGCTAATAGAATTTTGCCAAGAGAACACACTGGTCATAGCAAACACCCTCTTGCAACAACACAAGAGAAGACTCTACACATGGACACCACCAGATGGTCAACACCAAAATCCGATTGATTATATTCTTTCCAGTGAAAGATGGAGAAGCTCTCTACAGTCAGCAAAAACAAGACCGGGAGTTGACTGTGGCTCAGATCATGAACTCCTTATTGCCAAATTCAGACTTAAAATGAAGAAAGTGGAGAAAACCACTAGACCATTCAGGTATGACCTAAATCAAATCCCTTGTGAATATACAGCAGAAGTGAGAAATAGATTTAAGGGACTAGATCTGATAGACAGAGTGCTTGATGAACTATGGATGGAGGTTCATGACATTGTACAGGATACAGGGATTAAGACCATCCCCATGGGAAAGAAATGCAAAAAAAAACCAAAATAGCTGTCTGAGGAAGCCTTACAAATAGCTGTGAAAAGAAGGGAAGTGAAAAGCAAAGGAGAAAAGGAAAGATATTCCTATCTGAATGCAGAGTTCCAAAGAATAGCAAGGATAGAGAAGAAAGCCTTCCTCAGTGATCAATGCAAAGAAACAGAGGAAAACAACAGAATGGGAAGCACTAGAGATCTCTTCAAGAAAATTAGAGATACCAAGGGAACATTTCATGCAAAGATGGGCTCGATAAAGGACAGAAATGGTAGGGACCTAACAGAAGCAGAAGATATTAAGAAGAGGTGGCAAGAATACACAGAAGAACTATACAAAAAAGATCTTCATGACCAAGATAATCACAGTGGTGTGATCACTCACCTAGAGCCAGACATCCTGGAATGTGAAGCCAAGTGGGCCTTAGAAAGCATCACTATGAACAAAGCAAGTGGAGTCGATGGAATTCCAGTTGAGCTATTTCAAATCTTGAAAGATGATGCTGTGAAAGTGCTGCACTCAATATGCCAGCAAATTTGGAAAACTCAGCAATTGCCATAGGACTAGAAAAGGTGAGTTTTCATTCCAATCCAAAGAAAAAGCTCAGTCATGTCCAACTCTTTGCAATCCCATGGACTGTAGTCTACCAGGCTCCTCCATCCATGGGATTTTCCTGGCAATAGTACCAGAGTGGGTTGCCATTTCCTTCTCCAGGGGAACTTCCCAACCCAGGGATCGAACCCGGGTCTCCTGCATTGTAGACAGAGGCTTTACCGTCTGAGCCACCAGGGAAATCAATCCCAAAGAAAGGCAATGCCAAAGAATGCTCAAACTACCACACAGTTGCACTCACCTCACACGCTAGTAAACTAATGCTCAAAAATCTCCAAGCCAGGTTTCAGTGATATGGGAACCGTGAACTTCCAGATGTTCAAGCTGGCTTTAGAAAAGGCAGAGAAACCAGAGTCAAACTGCCAACGTCTGCTGGATCATCCGAAAAGCAAGAGAGTTCGAGAAAAACATCTATTTCTGCTTTATTGACTATGCCAAAGCTTTTGACTGTGTGGACCACAATAAACTGTGGAAAATTCTGAAAGAGATGGGCATACCAGACCACCTGACCTGCCTCTTGAGAAACCCATATGCAGGTCAGAAAGCAACAGTTAGAACTGGACATGGAACAACAGACTGGTTCCAAATAGGAAAAGGAGTATGTCAAGGCTGTGTATTGTCACCCTGCTTATTTAACTTATATGCAGAGTACATCATGAGAAATGCTGGGCTGGAAGAAGCACAAGCTGGAATCAAGATTGCCAGGAAATATCAATGACCTCAGATATGCAGATGACACCACCTTTATGGCAGAAAGTGAAGAGGAACTGAAAAGCCTCTTGATGAAAGTGAAAGAGGAGAGTGAAAAAGTTGGCTTAAAGCTCAACATTCAGAAAACTAAGATCATGGCATCTGGTTCCATCACTTCATGGCAAATAGATGGGGAAACAGTGGAAACAATGTCAGACTTTATTTTTTGGGGGCTCCAAAATCACTGCAGATGGTGACTGCAGCCATGAAATTAAGAGATGCTTACTCCTTGGAGGGAAAGTTATGACCAACCTAGATAGCATATTGAAAAGCAAAGACATTACTTTGTCAACAAAGGTCCATCTAGTCAAGGCTATGTTTTTTCCAGTAGTCGTGTATGGATGGATATGAGAGTTGGATGGTGAAGAAAGCTGAGTGCCAAAGAATTGATGCTTTTGAACTGTGGTGTTGGAGAAGACTCTTGAGAGTCCCTTGGACTGCAAGGAGATTCAACCAGTCCATTTAAAGGAGATCAGTCCTGAGTGTTCACTGGAAGGACTGATGTTGAAGCTGAAACTCCAATACTTTGGCCACCTCATGGGAAGAGTTGACTCATTGGAAAAGATCCTGATGCGGGGAAGGATTAGGGGCAGTAGGAGAAGGGGATGACAGAGGATGAGATGGCTGGATGACATCACCGACTCGATGGACATGGGTTTTGGTAGACTCCGGGAATTGGTGATGGACAGGGAGGCCTGTCATACTGCAGTTCATGGGATCGCAAACAGTCGAACATGACTGAGTGACTGAACTGAACTGAACTATTACTGTGATTACTACTATACGGTCAAAGTGATTCAGTTTTTCTTTAATATGATAAAACCTTGGGGACAAACAAAGAAAACCTTTCACCCTCTCCAAATATCTTAAATATTTCTTAACTTTCCCTCTAATAATTATGTTATTTTTCATATTTAAATATGGAATCCTTTTGGACTTACTATTGTTAATGTATGAAGTAAAACTAACTGTCTCTCCCCAATGGACAGTCAAATGTCCCAACACTATTTTATGAGCTAATCTCATTCTATTTTCAGAGAGGTTCATATGTTTAGCTACATTCATCGTGTAGGTAATGATTCAACATCAGTAGATTTAGTCTCAGATATTGCTTTTTTTCTAGTTTTAAGCTTATATTCTTTGGGTTATGGGAGCCAGGAGTAAATTTAGTAATCCTAGGTATTACACACTCAATTCTACAAAGTAAATGGTCTTATTACATAATCCATTTGCACCAGGTAATGCTCAGTAGAAAGAACACTTAGAAAGCCTACTTAGAATTGCTTTTCAAACTGCTCAAAATATCCCAGACACATAATACCGAGTAATGTAAAAGAAATTACATTGATACTAGATGCAACTGCAACACTAAACTATCTTAAAATCAAATACTCTAATCTTTAAGTGAAAAACCTAATGTTTCCTTTAACTGACTTTTGTAGATAAGGCTTCCCATTCTCCATATGAGACATTTTAAAGCAGGATTTAATCAAAACAAGTGTCAAAGGTCAAGTGATATTACATGGTCAACTAGAGTATTCAGAAAATAATTCCTGGAAATAATAAAGAAGAAAACAATCACAGTACTCATTTTGTAGCTTAGTCAGTAAAGAACCTGCCTGCAATGCAGGAGAACCAGGTCTGATCCCTGGGCAGTGGGGGGATGATTCCCTGGAAAAGGAAACGGCAACTCACTCCATATTCTTGCATGGAGAATCCTATGAACAGAGGAGCCTGGCAGGCTACAGTCCATAGGGATGCAAGAATCGACTAAACCACCACCACCACTCATTTCTGGACATCATGAAATATATGTGTGAGATATAAATATATATGTATATATGAGTTTTCCCTGATAGCTGAGACAGTAAAGAGTCTGCTTGTAATGCTGGAGACCCAGGTTCAAGCCCTGGGCTGGGAAGATCCTCTGGAGAAGGAAGTGGGAACCCACTCCAGTATTCTTGACTGGACAATCCCATGGACAGAGGAGCCTGGCAGGCAACAGTCCATGGGGTCACAAAGAGTCAGACACGACTGAGTGACTTCACATTTTTTCTGGTGGCTTAGCTGGGAAAGAATCTGCCTGCAATATGGGAGACCTGGGTTCAATCCCTTGGTTGGGAAGATACCCTGGAGAAGGGAAAAGCTCCCCACTCCAGTATTCTGGAGTCGGACACAGCTGAGTAGCTTTCAGTTGCACTTTTCGTATATATATACATTTTTACCCATTGCCTAGATACCAGTCTTTTTGCAGTCAATATATGAACTCAGGCCTACAGAGAAAAATCTTTCAAAAATAAATTATCAAAGGGCTTCAGAGGGCTGGCCCACTAGCTCCTGAACCATATCCAATTTTTTTACATCTATAAAGACACGAAGAATTAGTTTGATCTCTAAGACTAATGGGCCAGAGAACTTTGGAGTTCTGAGGAATAGGTATGAAGCTTTACAAATCTAAACACTTTCACATGTCTCATGGATAAAGATATTTTTCAGACATATGTAGATATTGTTTGGTTAATAAAACACATATTCATTTTAAAGCAAATGTGAAATTATAGTAGCTTTGGAGATCAGGTATTTTTCTATTAACAGATTAAGATATTTTTAATGTTAAAAGAGTTAACAAATTAATTTCACTTTAAAATCAGTTTCACCCTTTCTAAGTCTAGGACATGCTATTTCAATCCACTGTTTTGGCTATCTATGGCTGTATATCAAATTACCCCAAAATTTAGCAAGACCATAAAACTCCTAGAAACAATAAAGAAAAAGCTTCCTGACATTGATCTTGAAAATGATTTCTTGAATAAGACACCAAAAGCACAGGCAACAAAAGCTAAAATAAACAAGTGGGAGTACATCCAACTAAAGAACTACACAGAAAAGGAAAAGATCTACAAACTGAAAAGTAACCTATCAAATGGAAGAACATATTTGCAAACCATATACCTAATAAAAGTCTAATATTCAAAATACATAAAGAAATCACACATCCTGAATAGCAAAACAGCAAATAATCCAAATTTTAAGTGAGTGAAGGACCCAAATATATATTTTTTCAAATAAAACATACAAATAGGTATGAAATACATGAAAATGTATGCACATCATTAATCATCTGTGAAATGCAGGTCAAAACGACAATGCAATATTATTACCAAAAAGACAAGGAGACAACCAGTGTTGGCAAAAATGTGGAGAAAGGAGAACCGTTATAACCTGTTGTGGGGATGTAAATAGGCACAGTGATTATGGAAAACAGTATAGAGAGTCTTCAAAAAATTAAAAACAGAACTATTATATGACTCAGCAGTCTCACTTCTGAAGATATATACAAAGGAAATGAAATCAGTACCTCAAAGAGATAGCTACACTCCATGTTCATTGTAGCATTATTCACAATACCCAAGATAGGGAAACAACATAAAATGTCCTTCAATAGATGAATGGAGAAAGAAAATGTGGCATATGATACAATGGAATATTATTCATCCATACAAAAGAAAATTCTGGCATTTGTCACAACATGATGCACATGGAGGACATTATGCTAAGTGAAATAGGCCAGGTAGAAAAAAGTAAATACTGTTTGATATCACTTATATGTAGACTCAATTTTATAGTAAATTTCATAGGTTGTGCCCAAGATGGCAGAGTAGGAAAACTCTGGGCTTACCTCCTCCCACAGGCACACCAAAACTAAAGTATCTGCAAGCAACTATTGATGAGAAAGACCTGAAGTCTAGCAGAAAAGGTCTTCTACAGCAAAAGATACAAAGAAGGAACCACAAAGAAATGGGTAGGAGGGGCAGAAATGTAGTATGGTCAAGACCCATAATCCTAGGTGGGCGATCCACAAAAGGGAGGATAATTACAATCATAGAGTTTCTCTCTAAGGAATGAGTGGTCCAACCCCAACATGAGGTTTCCCAGCATAGGTGACCTGTGCTGGAAAGACATGCTCCCAGAACATTTGGGAAATAGAGACTTCATTCTTCAAGGGTACACCAAAAAATCTCACATGTTCCATGTCCTAGAGCAGAAGCAGTAATCTAAAAGGACTTTGGGTCAGACCTACCTACTGATCTTGGAGAGACAGGAGGCAACTGGAGCTCACCGTGGAGATACAGACACTGGCAGCAGCCATTTTGGGGAGGACACTGGTGCTGGAATCCGTCTTGGAATCCTCCCTCTAGCTTATTACCACCAGACCCAGCCACATCCACCCGCCTGTTGGCAGCTATACAAGGATGCCTCATGCCAAGCATCTAGCCAAATAGAGGCACTGCCCCACCCACCAGAAGGCCAGCTGTCTTAGAACTCTCTGAGCCCCTAGTTTGCACCCCCAGGACCTGGCCTCACTGAAAAGCAGATCAACACCAACTCCATGAGGCAGATGGCCCTATAACCAGAGACTTCAAGACCTGGTTCCACCCACGAGAGCCTGGTACTAGACTGAGGACTCCCTAGGCCCAGACTGTGACCACTATTGGACTGATGGATCCCTAGGATATCCAGAATACCTAGAACCTGCAGCCAGAGATCCCAGGACCTGGATCTGCCTATCAGTAGGCCAATACTAGCGTCAGAACCCAGCCTCACCCACCAGTGGGTAGATACCAGCTCCAAGACCACTGCACCCCACAGCCTGCCATATTTGTACCCAGTCCACTCACCAGCCCTAGAACCTCCAGAGACCTGGCTCCACCCACTAGCATGTCTAAACCAGTTCTGGGACACCTTAGTACACTCAACTAATCATCCTGGGTTGTAACCCCACTAACTAGTGGACCAAAACCAGCTGTGGGATATTACAGACCTCACAATGAGCAGTATTAGAAACAAACCTTGCTTACCAGTCAGCCAAAGTTCTGGAACACCCAGGGTCCTGTAGACAGAGGTCCCAGGACAAGAAGCCACCTGCCAGTGGATGGGCACCAGCCCCAGGATGCACTGCGCTCAAGCCACACCTAGCAGCAGGCCAACACCAGCTCCAAGATACCTTGGGAACCTGAGCCATCCAACCCCAGGATGAGGTTCAACACACCAGCAGTGTGGCTCCAGCTTTGGAACACCACAGACCATGCAAGTCAGCCATGTGAGGAACTGGCCCCACACACCAGCAGGCTAACACTAGATGAGGAACTAGTGGTTCCTGAAACCACACATCCCCAAATCCAGCTCCATCCACCAGTGAGTCAGTGCTAGCCCTGGGACCAATGCTGGGGTTCAGCTGCCTTGTGACCCAGACTCACACATCAGCAAATAACAGTCTCAACAACAGGCCTAGCAATTAACTGGACCAGGAGCCAGCCACGTCTTCCAGAATACCCAAAGAGGTCAGCCCAGTACACCAGAAGGGTACATGTAACCCACAGAGAGGGCACTCCTAGAGCATATAGCTCTGGTGACCAAAGGGGAAGAAGCTGCTGGAATGTAGAGGCATCGACAAAAAACCTACTTCTACAAGATCAGGAAACATAATTCACCAATCAAACACACAGAAAGAAAAAGAACAAATTAGGCAAAATGAAATGATAGAGAAATATGTTTCAAATGAACAAACAAGACCCCAGAAGACAAACTGACTCAAGTGAAGATAAAAAAAAATTCTACCTGATAAAGAGTTCAAGGTAATGATCATAAACATGCACAAAGACCTTAGAAAAAGAACACATGAACATGCTGTTAGTTAGAAGTTTTGAACAAAGAGATAGAAAATATATTTCTTAAAAAAGAAGAGCTGAAGAATACAATAACTAAAACAAAAATACACTGGAAGGAATCAATAGCAGGTTGGATGATACAACAAACTGGAAGACAGAGTGAAAAAATCTCTTAAGTCAAAAAAACAGAATTTTTACAAAATGAGGATAGTTTAAGAGACATCAAGGACAACATAAAGTGTAACAACATTTGAATTATAAAATTATCAGAAGGAGATGACACAGAAACAACAACAACAACAGAAAACAAAGAGATTATATACCAACAAATGATCAATTATACATCAATAAAATGTATAGCCTAGAAGAAATGGACAAATTCCTAGAAATGTACAATCTCCCAAGACTAAACCAAGATGAAATAGAAAACATGAACAAGCCAATTACCAACAATAAAATTAAATCAATCATTTTTTTAATTTCCAAAAATCAAAAGTCCAGGATCAGATGGCTTCAAGGGTAAATTCTACCAAACATTTAGAGAGCAGTTAATACCTATTCTCAAACCATTCCAAAAAATTGCCAAGAAAGGAGTGCTTCTGAAACTCATTTTACAAAGCCAGAATCACCCTGCTCCCACAATCAGACCAGACAACACAAAAGAAAATGAAAATCAAGGGCCAATATCACTGATGAACATAGATACAAAAAATCCTTAACAAAAATTTAGCAAGCTTAATTTAATACATTAAAAAGATCATGCACCATGATCAAGTGTGATTTACCGAGGGATACAACTATGGTTAAGTATTTGAAAATAAATCAATGTGATACACTACACTAACAAAATGAAGAAAAAAATCATATGATCATCTCAATAGACATAGAAAAAGTTTCAGACAAAATTCAACATATATTTACTACAAAACTCTCCATAAAGTGGGTATAATGGGAACACACCTCAACATAATTAAGACCAGATAGATATCTGCAAATGATTTTGACAGTTAATATCCAAAATACACACAGAATTCATACAACTCTATATAAAAAAAAACCCAACACTTAAAATTAAAGACAATATTGTAAATCAACTATACTCAATTAAAAAAAATAACAAGATCTGAATAGACATTGTTCCAAAGAGGATACACAGATAGCCACAGGTACATGAAAAAATGAATATCACTTATAATCAGAAAAATGCAAATCCAATGCAGGGAGCCTGGGTTTGATCCCTGGTTATAGAACTAAGATCCCACATGCTATGCAATATGGGTAGCCAAAAAAATCTTTTTAATAAAATAAAATTTATTTTATAAACAACTACAGGGATTTCCCTGGTGGTCCTATGTAATAGTCTGACTACCAATGCAGTGGCTACAGATTAATTTCCTGGTATTCCTGATATTCAATTCAGAATATCCCATATGCTGAAGGGTAACTAAATCCATGCACCACAACTACTGAAGCTGGTGCCCTAGAGCCTGTGCCCTATAGTTATTTAAAAAGAACTATAATAAATAGTTTTAGAGATCAACCATACATAAAAAACAAAGTCATGGAAAAAGAGATTACATTTGAAGTTACTAGAAGCAGGGGGTGGGGGTAAGGGGAAATTAGATGAAAGCAGTCAAAAGATACAGATTTCCAATTATAAATAATTATCAGGCATATACTGTCCAACATGACAAATATAGGAGTTTCCCCAATGGCTTAGTGGTAAAAGAATCTGCCTGAAATACAAGAGCTGTAGGAGGCACAGGTTTAATATCTGGGTTGGGAAGACCCCCTGGAGGAGGGCATGGCAACCCACTCCAGTATTCTTGCCTGGAGAATCCCACGGACAGAGTACCCTACCGGGCTACAGTCCATGGGGTCACAAAGAGTCGCACATGATTGAAGGAATTTAACATGCACACATGACAGATATAATTTACACTGCTATATGTTATACAGCAATACATGAACCGTGAACTTCCAGATGTTCAAGTTGGTTTTAGAAAAGGCAGAGAAACCAGAGACCAAATTGCCAACATCTAATGGATCATCTAAAAAGCAAGCGAGTTCAGAAAAACATCTACTTCTGCTTTATTGACTATGCCAAAGCCTTTGACTGCGTGGATCACAATAAACTATGGAAAATTCTGAAAGAAATCATAATATTAGACCATCTGACCTGTCTCTTGAGAAATCTGTACACAGGTCAGGAAGCAACAGTTATAACTGGATATGGAACAACAGACTGGTTCCAAATAGGAAAAGGAATACGTCAAGGCTGTATACTGTCTCCCTGCTTATTTAACTTATATGCAGAGTACATCATGAGAAATGCTGGGCTGGAAGAAGCACAAGCTGGAATCAAGATTGCCAGGAGAAATATCAATGACCTCAGATATGCAGATGACACCACCTTTATGGCAGAAAGTGAAGAGGAACTAAAAAGCCTCTTGCTGAAAGTGAAAGAGGAGAGTGAAAAAGTTGGCTTAAGGCTCAACATTAAGAAAACTAAGATCATGGCATCTGGTCCCATCACTTCATGGCAAATAGATGGGGAAACAATGGAAAGTGTCAGACTTTATTTTGGGGGGCTCCAAAATCACTGTAGATAGTGATTGCAGCCATGAAATCAAAAGACACTTACTCCTTGGAAGGAAAGTTATGACCAACCTAGATAGCATATTGAAAAGCAGAGACATTACTTGGCCAACAAAGGTCTGTCTTGTCAAGACTATGGTTTTTCCAGTAGTCATGTATGGATGTGAGAGTTGGGCAGTGAAAAAGGCTGAGTGCCGAAGAATTGATGTGTTTGAACTGTGGTGTTGGAGAAGACTCTTGAGAGTCCCTTGGACTGCAAGGAGATCCAACCAGTCTATCCTAAAGGAGATTGGTCCTGGGTGTACATTGGAAGGACTGATGTTGAAGCTGAAACTCCAATACTTTCACCACCTCATGCGAATAGTTGACTCATTGGAAGAGACCCTGATGCTGGGAAGGATTGGGAGCAGGAGGAGAAGGGGACGACAGAGGATGAGACGGTTGGATGGCATCACTGACTCGATAGGCATGGGTTTGGGTAGACTCCAGGAGTTGGTGATGGACAGGGAGGCCTGGCGTGCTGCAGTTCATGGGGTTGCAAAGATTCGGACATGACTGAGTGGCTGAACTGAACTGACTGAACAGAGTAAATCCTGAGAGTTCTCATCACAATGAAAAAAATATTTTTTCTTTTTTTAAAAATTTTTTTAAATTTTATTTATTTTTTTTCTTTGCATTATCGTGTTGGTTATGCCATACATTGACATGAATCTACCATGGGTATACATTTTCAGTTTCTTTAATTCTATATCTATGTGAGATGATGGATGTTCACTAAACTAATTGCAACAATCATTTCATGATGTATGTACATCAAATCATTATGCTGTACACCTTAAACATATACAGTGCTGTATGTCAATTATATCTAAATAAAACTGGGGAGGGGAAATTTTTTAAAAGTCAACTTCACAGAAACAGAGACTAGAAGAGTGGTTTCCAGGGGCTGTGCAGAGGAAGAAGTGGGGAAATGCAGATCAAAGGGTAAAAACTCAGTTATAACAAGTTCTGAGGATCTAAAGTACACCATGTTGACTTTAGTAAATAATACACTATTGCATACTCGAAACTTAAGTGTTCTCACCACAAAAAAGAAAAAAAAGGGTTCCAGACCCATGGCTGAAGGAGGCTCCAACCTGTTCAGAACCCATGTGGCCAGAAAACACAGTCAAGCTGTTGCAAGGACCCCAACTCACTGTCCTGAACTCAGGGAAACCACTGGGTTGGCACACCTGGGCATCATCCAGTGCCCTCATATAACTAGGAAAAAGAGAACATCCTGCCTTATATCTACAGTGAGTTACCAGAAGGCAACTATGCCCATGACAGCACTGACAGGACAGGTCACCCTTGGGAAGTAATAAGCCAAATCATCTGAACCTGTGAGCTGCTTCACCTCTTTCAGGTCACAAGCATTATTCGGGAGATTTCCACATATAAATCTCCTGTTTAAATGTCTCTTTAAAGCCGCATTAAGAGGTATCTCCACTTAGATGTTGTGTTGGTCAGGGTACAGTTAGAACCTAGAAAATACAGTTAGAACATAGAAAATACACCAGCAATTTAAATAAAATATTTAATAGAAAAAACTGATTGTAGGAGACAAGATGGCGAAGGAGTAGGTTGACATGGAGTAAATCTCTCTCCACAGATATATCAGGAATACACCTTCAGACACAGAAGTGCATGCAGAATACCAGCTGAGAGTGGACAGGAGTACCTGACCAGTGGAAAGGAATGTATAGAACCATGCAAAATTAGAGATCAAGCCCTGAGCCTTTGGAGTGGGAGCACTGACACCAAGACCCTAGACTACCAGAGAACCCTAGTTGGTATCAAATAGTGAAAACTCACACAAAGGAAACCACCTGAATACAACTCCCAGCATCACTCAATGACAAGTAACACCCTGTGCAGGACACCTCATCAAAACAACAGACAAAACAAAAAAACAAACCCAATCATCAGCAGACAGGATTAACACCTCATTCAGCCTTGCCCATCAGAGGAAAAACAAATGAACAAACAAAACACTCAGCATAAATCTCACCCTACACACCCTATATGAAGCTTACACAAACCACTGGACCACCTTTAGGAGAGCAGAAATCAAAAGGAAAAATGAATTAAACCTTGAAGCCTGGAAAAAAGGAGACCTCAAACACAATAAGTTAAAAAAATAATGAAAAGGCAGAGAAATGCTACATAAAAGAAAGAACAAACTAGAAAAACAGAAGTCCAAATAAATGAAGAGGAAATAGGCACACTACCTGAAAACCAATTCAGAAAAATGATAGCAAAGATGATCAAAAACCTTGAAAACAGAATGGAGAAAATGCAAGAATCAATTAACAAAGACCTAGAAGAATTAAAGAATAAACATAAACACACAAACAACACAATTACTGAAATTAAAAATACTCTAGAAGACTAGAACAAATAGCAGAATATCTGAAGCATAAGAGCGAACTAGGGAGTTGGGAGATAAAATGGTGGAAATAACTTCTGAAGAGCAGAATAAAGTAAAAACAATGAAATGAAATGAGGACAGTCGCAGAGACATCTGGGACAATATCAAATGCACCAATGTTTGAATTATGGGGGTCTCAGAAGAAGAAGAGAAAAAGAAAGGGTATGAGAAAATTTTTGAAGAGATGATAGTTAAAAATTGCCCCAACATGGAAAAGAAAATAGTCGATCAAGTCCAACAGGCACAAAGAGTCCCATATAGGATAAACCCAAGGAGAAACACAACAAGACACATACTAATCAAACTAACAAAGAATAAACACAAAGAAAGATTATTACAAGCAGAAGGAAGAAGCAACAAGTAACATACAAGGGAAAACCCATACACTTAACAGCTGACCTTTCAGCAGAAACTCTGCAGGCCATAAGGGAATGACAGGATATATTTAAAATACTGAAAGGAAAAAAATCTACAACCAAGATTACTGTGCCTGGCAAGGATCTCATTCAAAATTGATGGACAAGTAAAAAAACTTTACATAAGAGCAAAAGTTAAGAGAATTCAGTACCACCTAATCAGCTTTACAACAAATGTTAAAGGGACTTACATAGTAAAGAAATACAACAGAAGAAAAAAGATCTACAAAATCAACCCAAAACATTAAAAAAATGGCAAAAGGAACCTATATATCAATAATTACTTTAAATATAAATGGACTTAATGCTCCAACCAAAAGAAACAGACTTACTGAATGGATACAAAAACAACACACATACATGCTGTCTACAAGAAACCCTCTTCAGACCTAAAGACATATATAGGCTGAAAGTGAGAGGATGGAAAAACATATTCCATGCACATGGGAAGCAAAAGAAAGCAGAAATGGCAATCTTCATATCAGATAAAATAGACCTTAAAATAAAGAAGATTACAAGGGATAAGGAAGGACACTACCTAATGACCAAGGGATCAATTCCAGAGGAAGACATCACAGTTGTAAATATCTATGCACCCACCATAGGAGCACCTCAATACATAAGGCAAACTATAACAGACACAAAAGGAAAAATTGACAGTAACACAATAATAATAGGAGACTTTAACACCCCACTCACACCAATGGACAGATCATCAAAACAGAAAATCAACAAGGAAACACAAGTCTTAAATGATACATTAGATGAGATGGATCTCATTGATATCTTCAGGACATTCCATCAAAATGCAGAAGAATATACCTTTTCTCAAGTGAACATGGAACATTCTCCAGGATAGATGACCTCTTGGGTCACAAATCAAACCTCAGGAAATTTAACAAAATTGAAATTGCATCAAGCATCTTCTCCAATCACAATGCTATGAGACTAGATATCAATTATAAGAAAGATGGTAACGAGAACCCTGCATGCGAGAGAGCAAAAGGAACGCAGATGTATAGAACAGACTCATGGACTCTGTAGAAGAGGGCAGGGGTGGGATGATATGGGAGAATGGCATTGGAACATGTTAATTATCATATGTGAAATCAATCGCCAGCCTAGGGTTGATGCTCCGGGCTGGTGCACCGAGATGTCCCAGGGGGAGGGATTTGGGAGGGAGGAGGGTTCTGGAGGGGGAGCATATGTAAACCCATGGCGGTTTCATGTCATTGTATGGCAAAACCAACACAATAAAATAAAGAAAATTTAAAAAAAAAAGAAGCAACAGTTGGAACCGGAAGTGGAATAATGGACTGGTTCCAAATTTGGAAACAAGTAAGTCAAGGCTGTATATTGTTATCCTGCTTATTTAACTTATATGTAGAATACATCATATGAAATGCCAGCTGGATGAAGCACAAACTGGAATCAAGATTGCAGGGAGAAATATCAATAAGCTCAGATATGCAGAAGACACCACCTTTATGGCAGAAAGTAAAAAGGAACTAAAGAGCCTCTTGATGAAAGTGAAAGAGGAGAGTGAAAAAGTTGGCTTCAAACTCAACATTCAAAACATGAAGATCATGGCATCCAGTCCATCACTTCATGGCAAATAGATGAGGAAACAATAGAAACAGTGACAGATTTTATTTTCTTGGGCTCCAAAATCACTGCAGATGGTGACTGCAGCCATGAAATTAAAAGATGCTTTCCCCTTGGATGAAAAGCTATGACCAATCTAGAAAGCATGTTAAAAAGCAGAGACATTGATTTGATGACAAAGGTCTGTCTAGTCAAAACTATGGCTTTTCCAATAATCATATATGTATATGGGAACTGAACCATAAAGGAAGACTGAATGATGAAGAATTGATGCTTTTGAACTGCAGTGCTGGAGAAGACTCTTGAGAGTCCCTTAGACTGCAAGGAGATGAAACCAGTCAATCCTGAAGGAACTCAATCCTGAATATTCATTGGAAGGACTGTTACTGAAGCTGAAGCTCCAATATTTTGGCCACCTGATGCAAATAGCCAACTTATTAGAAAAGAACCTGGTGCTGGGAAAGACTGAAGGCAGGAGGAGATGGGGTGACAGAGGGTGAGATGGTTGGATGACATCACCAACTCAACAGACAGAAGTTTGAGCAAGGTCTGGGAGATGGAGAAGGACAGGGAAGCCTGGTGTGCTGCAGTCCATGAGGTTGCAAAGAGTCGGACACAACTGAGCAACTGAACAATGACCTCCCCTTTAGTAACCATAAGTCTGTTTCCTATGGGAATTTACTATTTCTGAAATGGAATCATCTTACCACTAAAAGTACCTCCTTTTTTCTCTAAAAAGCTATTAATTGATCAAGAGTATGTCTTAGAAATGATGATACCTTAGAATCAAGAAAACACATGTGCACACGTGGAAGAACATGCCAAAATGTTGCCTGTAGTTAAGGTTACAGATGATTTATTTTCTTTGTTTTTATTAACTTTCATTTTCTAATTTCTCTTCAATAAGCATATATTGAAAATGACATCTAGAAAATGAGGTTGTTAAAATTTATCTTTATCTTTAAAAAAATAACTCAAATAAATATTATAAGTTGAAAAAAAAGAAAGAAACTGTAAAAAACACAAACACATGGAGATTAAACAAAACATTTCTAAATAACCTACAGGTTACTAAAGAAATCAAAAGGGAAATAAAAAAATTCTAGAAACAAATGACAATGAAAATATAGCAACTCAAAACCTATGGGATGCAGCAGAAGCTGTTCTAAGAGGGAAGTTTATAGCAACAGTCCTACATCAAGAAACAAGAAAAACATTGAATAAACAACTCAACACCAAAAACAACTGGAGAAAGAAGAACAAAAAAAACCCAAAATTAGTAGAAGGAAAGAAATCATAAAGATCTGAGCAGAAATAAATGAAAAAGAAATGAAAGAAATAATAGTAAAGATTAATAAAAATAAAATCTGGTCCTTTCAGGAGATAAACAAAATTGGCAAACCTTTAGACAGACTTATCAAGAAAAACACAAGAATCAAATCAACAAACTTAGAAATGTAAAAGGAGAGGTTACAACAGACAATGCAGAAATACAAAGGAGTATAAGAGACTATTATGAAAAATTATATGGCAATAAAATGGATAGCCTGGAACAAATGGACAGAATCTTAGAAACGTTCAATCTTCCAAGACTGAACCAGGAAGAAAGAGAAGTTATGAACAACCCAATTATAAGCACTGAAATTGAAGCTGTGATCAAAAATCTCCCAAAAAACAAAAGCCCAGGACCAGATCGATTCACAGGAGAATTCTGTCAAACATTTAGAGAAGAGCTAATGCTTATCCGTCTAAAACTCTTTCAAAAATTGCAGAAGAAGGAACACTTACAAACTCATTCTATGAGGAAATCATCACCCTGATATCAAAACCAGACAAAGATAACATGCAAGAAAGAAAACTAAAGGCCAATATCACTGAAGAACATAGATGCAAACATCCTCAACAAAATTCTAGCTAACAGAATTCAGCAACACATGAAAAAACTCACACCATGATCAAGCTGCATTTATTCCAGGGATGCAAGGATTCTTCAATATGCACAAATCAATGTGATACAACATATTAACAAATGGAAAGCTAAAAACTATATGATAAGCTCAATAGATGCAGAAAAAGCCTTTGACAAAATTCAGCACCCATTTATGATTAAAACTCTTCAAACAATGGGCATAGAAGGAACCTATCCCAACATAGCAAAGTCCATATGTGATAAGTCTACAGCAAACATTATTCCCAATGGTGAAACACTGAAAGCATTCCCCCTAAGATCACGAACAAGACAAGGGTGTCCACTTACCCCACTATTATTCAACAAAATTATGGAAGTTCTAGATAAAGCAATCAGAGAAGAAAAAGAAATAAAATGACTCCAGATTGGAAAAGAAGAAGTAAAGCTCTCCCTATTTGCAGATGACATGATACTGTACATAGAAAACCCTAAAGATAGTATCAGAAAACTACAAGAGCTAATAAGTGAATTTAGCAAAATTGCAGGACACAAAATCAGTACACAGAAATCACTTGCATTTCTATACATAACAATGAAAAATCCAAAAGAGAAATGAAGTAAACAATCCTATTCAACACCGCAGCAAAAAGAATAAAATATCTAGGAATAAACTTACCTAAGGAGACAAAACAGCCATACACAGAAAATTATAAGACAGTAATGAAAGAAATCAA
>ML663448.1:1725072-1737491 GCA_007570785.1 Antilocapra americana | reverse complement strand
AATCAACACTCAGAAATCACTTGCATTTCTATGTACTAACAATGAAATCAGAAAGATATATTAAGGAATCAGTCCCATTTACCATTGCAACAAAAAGAATAAAATATCTAGGAAAAAACTTACCTAAGTAGATAAAAGAACAGTACACAGAAAATTATAAGACAGTAATGAAAGAAATCAAAGATGACAAAGAGATGGAGAGATATTCCATGTTTGTGGTTAGGAAGAATCAATATTGTGAAAATAACTATGCTAACAGACTCAATCTACAGATTCAATGCAATCCCTATCAATTAACCATTGACATTTTTCATAGAAAGAATAAAGAATTCCACAATTCATATGGAAATACAAAAGACCCCAAACAGCCAACATAGTCTTAATAAAGAAGAATGGAGCTGGAGGAATCAACCTTCCAGACTTCAGATTATACTACAAAGCTACAGGCATCAAGACAGTATGGTAGTAGCACAAAAACAGAAATATAGACCAATGGAACAAGACAGAAAGCCCAGAAATAAACCTATGTACCTATGGGTTCCTTATTTTTGACAAAGGAGGCAAGGATATACAATGGGGCAAAGACAGCCTCTTCAATAAATGATGCTGGGAAAACTGGACAGCTACATTTAAAAGAATGAAATTAGAACACTTGCTAACACCATACACAAAGATAAACTCAAAATGGATTAAAGACCTAAATGTGAGATTAGAAACTATAAAACTCTTAGAAGAAAACATAGGCAGAACACTCGATGACATAAATCAAAGCAAGACTCTCTATGATCCACCTCATAGAGTAATGGAAATAAAAACAAAAGTAAACAAGTGGGACCTGATTAAACGTAAAGGCTTTTGCACAATAAATGAAACTATAAACAAGGTGAAAAGACAACACTCAGAATGAGAGAAAATAATAGCAAATGAAGCATCTGATAAAGGATTAATTTCCAAAATATACAAGCAGCTCATACACTTCCATACCAGAAAAACAAACAATCCAATCATAAAGTGGGAGAAAGACCTAAACAAACATTTCTCCAAAGAAGACATACAGATGGCTATCAAACACATTAAAAGGTGCTCAAAATCGCTCATTATTAGAGAAATGTAACTCAAAACTACAATGAGATATCACCTCACACTGATCAGAATGGCCATCATCAAAAAGTCTACAAACAATAAATGCTGGAGAGGGTATGGAGAAAAGGGAACACTCTTGCACTGTTGGTGGGAAAGTAAATTCATACAGCCACTATGGAAGACAGTATGTAGATTCCTTTAAAAACTAGGAATAAAACCACCATATGACCCAGCAATCCCACTCCTTGCCATATACTCTGAGGAAACCAAAATTGAAAAAGACACATGTATTCCATTGTTCATTGCAGCACTATTTACAATAGCTAGAACATAGAAGAAACCTAGATGTCCATGAAGATGAATGGATAAAGAAGTTGTGAGACATATATCCAATTGAATATTACATAAAAAGGAACACCTTTGAGTCAGTTCTAATGAGGTGAATGAACTTAGAGCCTATTATACAGAGTGAAGTAAGCCAGAAAGGGAAAGATAAATATCATATTCTAACACATATATACAGAATATAAAAAAATGGTACTGAAGAATTTGTTTACAGGGCAGCAATGGAGAAGCAGAAATAGAGAATAGACTATATGGACATGGGGAGAGAGGAGGAGAGGGTGAGATGTATAGAAAGAGTAACATGGAAACTTACATTACCTAAGTAAAATAGATAGCCAATGGGAATTTGCTGTATGGCTAAGGAAACTCAAACAGGTGCTCTGGCATAGATGGAAGAAGATGGCAGAGGAATATGACAGGGCGATCACCAGCCTCCCCCCAAATGCATCAAAAACTCATCAAGATATATAAAAACTCCTACAAAGCAACCTCTAGGCAATAGCAGATGACCCCAGGCCTCCAGGGGGACAGGCTAAGCTCCCTAAAATGAGAACACAGGCATAAGTCACACTCAACAAGAAATCAACACAAACCACCACACCAACATTTCCCTCTGAGGGCAAAAATCAAAACGAAGAAGTAATACAACTCTAAAGCCTGGGGAAAGGAACCTCAAGTGTAGCAAGTTGGGGGAAAAAAGTGAAATACAGCACAAATGAAAAAGCAAGGTAGAAACTCAGAAGACCAAATAAATGAAGAGGAAATCAGTATTCGCCCTGAAAGAGAATTCAGAATAATGATGATAAAGATGCTCCAAAGACTTGAAAATAGAATGGAGAAAATGTAAGAAGCATTTAACACAGTTAATACAATCACCAAGGACATAGAAGAAATAAAGCATAAGCAAAAAGAGATGAATAACACAATTGCTGAAATTAAAAATACTCTAGAAGGAACCAATAGCAGAATAACTGAGGCAGAGAAATGGATAAGTGAGCTGGAGGGCAGAATGGTGGAAATAATTGTGAAAGAGCAGAATAAAGGGAAAGGAATGAAAAGAACTGAGAAAAGCCTCAGAGACCTTTGGGACAATATTAAATGCACCAACATTTGATTTATAGGGGTCCCAAAGGAAGAATAAAAAAAAAGGCAATGAGAAAATTTTTGAAGAAATTATAGTTGAAAACTTCTCCAACATGGGAAAGGAAATATTCCATCAAGTCCAAGAAGCACAGAGAGTCCCCTACAGGTTAAACCCAACGAGAAACACATTGAGACACATTAATCAAGCTAACAGAGATTAAGTACGAAGAAACAATATTAAAAGCAGCAAGGGAAAAACAAGTAACAAACAAAGGAAAACCCATATGATTAACAGCGGATCTTTAGCAGAAACTCTATAGGCCAGAAGGGAATGGCAGGATATATTTAAAGTTCTGAGAGAGAAAAACCTACAACCACAATTACTATAGCCAGCAAAGATCTCATTCAGAATTAACAGAGAAATCAAAAGCTTTGCGGACAAGCAGAAGTTAAGAGAACTCAGCACCACTGAACCAGCCTTGCAACAAATATTAAATGACTTAAATAGCAAGTAAACACACATAAAAAAGGAAATACCTACAAAAACAAACCCAAAACAATCAAGAAAATGCCAACAGGAACATATGTATTAATAATTACCTTAAATGTAGAAGGATTAAATGCACCAACCAAAAGATACAGACTGACTGAATCAATACAAAAACAAGACCCATATATATGCTGCCTACAGGAGACCCACTTCAGACCTAGAGACACACACACAGAATGAAAGTAAACAGATGGAAAAAGAGATTTCATGTGAATGGAAACCAAAAGAAAGCTCGAGTGGCAATCTTTATTTCAGACAAAATAGACTTTAAAGAATATCATAAGAGACAAAGAATGACACTACATAATGATCCAGGGATCAATCCAAGAAGAAGACATAATAATTGTAAATGCCTATCCACCCAACACAAGAGCACCTCAATACATAAGGCAAACACTAACAAGCATAAGAGGAGAAATCGACAGCAACACAATGATAGCAGGGGACTTTAACTCCCCACTTTCACCAATGGACATATCATCAAAACAGAGAATCAATAAGGAAATACAAACCTTAAATGAAACACTAGACCAAATGGATCTAATTGATATCTTCAGGACTTTGCATCCAAATGCAGAAGAATACACATTCTACTCAAGTACACATGGAATATTCTCCAGGATAGACCACATCTTGGGCCACAAATCAAGTCTCAGTAAATTTAACAAAATTGAAATTTAATCAAGTATCTTCTCTGATCACAACACTATGAGACTAGATATCAACTACAGGGAAAAAAAAACAAAAAAGCACAAACTCATGGAGATTAAACAATACATTACTAAACAACCAAGAGGGTACTGAAGAAATAAGAAGAGAAATCAAAAGATTCCTAGAAACAAATGACAATGAAAACATGATGACCCAAAACCTTTGGGACTAAACAAAAGCAGTTCTAAGAGGGAGGTTTATAGCAATATAATCATACCTCAAGAAGCAAGAAAAGCATTGAATACACAGTCTAACTCTACATCTAAAGCAGCTGGAAAAGGAAGAACAAAAACCCCCCAAAATCAACAGAAGGGAGATTAAAAAAAAAAAAACAGAGCAGAAATAAGTGAAAAAGAAATGAAGGAAACAATAGAATAGATTAATAAAACTAAAATATGGTCCTTTGAGAAGATAAACAAAATTAACAAACCACTACCCAGACTCATCAATAAAAAAGGAAGAAAAATCAAATCAATAAAATTGGAAATGAAAATGGAGAGGTTACAACAGATAACACAGAGATACAAAGGACCATAAGAGAATATTATGAGCAACCATATGCTAATAAAATGGATAACCTAGAGGAAATGGTCTACAGATACATAGAAAAGATCAGGCCCTGAAGATTGAACCAGGAAGAAATAGAAATTATGAACAACCTATTTACAAACACTGAAACTGAAACAGTGATCAAATATCTCCCCAAAAACAAAAGCCAAGGGCCAGATGGCTTCACAGGAGAATTCTACCAAACATTTAGAGAAGAGCTAATGCCTATTTTTCTGAAACTCTTCCAAACAATTGCAGAGGAAAGAACACTTTCAAACTCATTCTGTGAGGCCACAATCACCCTGATATCAAAAGCAGGAAAAGACAACACAAAAAAAGAACGCTACAGGCCAATATCACTGATGAACATAGATGCAAACATCCTCAACAAAATTCTAGCAAACAGAATCCAACAACACATTAAAAACCTCATACACCATGATCAAGTCGGGTTTATTCCAGGAATGCAAGGATTCTTCAATATACACAAATCAATCAACATGATACACCAAATCAACAAACTGAAAGATAAAAACCACATGATCATTTCAATAGATGCAGAAAAAGCCTTTGATAAAATCCAGCTTCCAATTATTATAAAAAATGCTTCAGAAAATGGGCATAGAAGGAACCTACTCAACACAGTAAAGGCCATATATGAAAAGCCCATGGCAAATATTATTCTCAGTGGTGAAAAACTAAAAGCTTTCTCTCTAAGATCAGGTACAAGACAAGGGTGTCCACTCTCACCACTATTTTTCAACATTGTTTTGGAAGTCCTATCTATCGCAATCAGAAGAAAAAGAAGTAAAAGGAACCTAGATTGGAAAAGAAGTAAAGCTCTCACTGTTTGCAGATGACATGATACTATACATAGAAAACCCTAAAGATAGTATCAGAAAATTACTAGAGCTAATCAGTGAAGTCAGCAAAGTCATGGAATATGAAGTCAATACACAGAAATCACTTGTACTCCCATATACTACCAATGAAAAATCAAAAAGAGAAATTAAGGGATCAATACTGCACACCACTGCAACAAAAAGAATAAAATATCTACGAATAAACCTACTTAAGGAAACAAAAGACCTGTATATGGAAAACTATAAGACATTGATGAAAGAAACCAAAGATAATATAAACAGATGAAGAGATATTCCATATTCCTGGGTAGGAGAAATCAATACTGTGAAAATGACTATACTCTCAAATGCAATCTACAGATTCAATGCAATCCCTATCAAATTACCAATGGCTTTTTTCACAGAATAGAACAACAAATGTCACAATTCATACAGAAACACAAAAGATCCTGAATAGCCAAAGCAGTCTTGAGAAAGAAGAATGGAGCTGGAGGAATCAAACTTCCTGACTTCAGACTATACTACAAAGCTACAGTCATCAACACCATATGATACTGGCACAAAAACAGATATATAGACCAATGGAACAAGATAGAGAACCCAGAGATAAACCCATACACCTATGGGTATCTTATTTTTTACAAAGGAGGCAAGGATATACAATGGGCAAAGACAGCCTCTTCAATAAGTGGTGCTGGGAAAACTGGACAGCTATGTGTAAAACAATGAAATTACATCACTACCTAATGCCATACACAAAGATAAACTCAAAATGGATTAAAGACCTCAATGTAAGACTAGTACTATAAAACTCTGAGGAAAACATAGGCAGAACACTCAATGACAAAAATCAAAGCAAGATCTTCTATGACTCACCTCCTAGAGTAATTGAAATAAAAGCAAAAATAAACAAGTGGATTAACTTGACTGGGCTAAGGCATGCCCTGAGATCTGGTAAAAACATTACTTCTCAGTGTGTCTGTAAGGGAGTTTTCCAAAGAGACTATAATTTGAAACAGTAGTCTGAGTAAAGAATGTCCTCAAACAAATGCGGTAATCTGCATTCAATACCTTGAAAGCCTGAAGAGAACAAAAAGATGAAGCAGACATGAATTTGCACTCTGCATGAGCTGGAACATACATCTTCTCCTGTACTCAGGCATTTTTACTCTTAGTTCTCAAACTTCAGGATTTGCACTGGGCTTAACAGTATAAGGTTCTCAGGCCCTTAGGCCTGGGCTGGAACTATACCATCAGCTTTTCTGAGCCTCCAGCTTACATGTGGCAGATAGTGGGGCTTAGCCTCCATAATCATATGAGCCAATCCCTCAAATCCCAGAGAAGAAAATGATAATCCACTCCAGTATTCTTGCCTGGAGAATCCAATGGACAGAGGAGCTTGGCCAGCTACAGTTCATGGGGTCGCAAAGAGTCAAACACAACTGAGTGACTAACACAACAATCCCACAAAATAAATATTTTTCTATATGTATTCCATTACTTCTATTTCTCTGGAAAATCCTAATACACTGCCTTCAATCATGTTTGTAATTTTCTCCATAAAATCTTCCAAACTTTTGTTAGATTTATTACTAGGTGCTTATAATGTTTTGTTGTTACAAATAGGACCTTTTTACTATGAGAACTTCAAATTGGCTGATGTTAATTCAATATACGTAAAGTTACAAATTATTTCAAATATTTTATCCCGAAACATTACTACTTTCTATTTACTTCTAATAATTGATAGAGGTCACCAAAATTTCTGTGTACATAATTTTAACCTGTATGAATAAAGTCAATTTTATTTCTTCCAAAAAAAATTTAAAAAATAAAATAAAATAAACAAGTGGGACCTACTTAAACTTAAAAGCCTTTGCACAGCAAAGGAAACTACACACAAGGTGAAAAGACAACCCTCAGAATGGGAGAAAATAATAGCAAGGGAAACAACTGACAAAGAGTTAATTTTCAAAATATACAAGCGGATTATACAATTCAATACCAGTAAATCAAACAACCCAATCAAAAAGTGGGAAAGGTACCTGAAGAGACATTTCTCCAAAGGAGACATACTGATGGTAACAAGCACATGAAAAGGTGCTCAACATCACTCATTATCAGAGAAATGCAAATCAAAATTACAATGAGATATTACCTCACACCAGTCAGAATGGCCATCATCAAAATGTCTACAAAAAATAAATATTGGAAAGGGTGTGGAGAAAAGGGAACACCCTTACATTGCTGGTAGGAATGTAAAATGATACGGCCACTATGGAAGACAGCATGGAGACTCCTTAAAAAGCTAGGAATAAAACCACCATATGACCCAGCAATTCCACTCCTAGGCATATACTCTGAGGAAATCAAAACTGAAAAAGACACATGTTCCCCAATGTTCACTGCAGTACTCTTTGCAATAGCCAGAACATGGAAGCAATCTAGAAGTCCATCAACAGATGAATATATAAAGAAGCTGTCATTCATAAACACAATGGAATACTACTCAGCCATAAAAAGGAATACATTTGAATCTGTTCTAATGAGGTGGATGAAACTAGAGCCCATTATACAGACTGAAGTAAGTCAGAAAGATAAATATAAAAATCATATACTGACACATAAATATGGAATCTAAGAGATGGCCCTGATGAATTTATTTTCAGGGCAGCAATGGAGAAACAGACATAGAGAACAGACCTCTGGACAAGGTGGGAGAAGAGGGAGAAGGGGAGATGTATATAGAGAGTAACATAAAAATTTATAATACCATGTGTAAAATAGATAGCCAATGAGAAATTGCTGTATGACTCAGGGAACTCAAACAGGGGCTCTGTGACAGGCTAAAGGCTGGGGTGGGGAGGGAAGTGTGGGAGGAAGGGGACATGGGTGTACTTATGGCTAATTCTTGTTGATATATGACAGAAAACCACAAAATTCTGTAAAGCAATTATCCTTTAATTAAACAATTATAAAAAACAGTGGCTCTATATCAATCTAGAGGGGTGGGAAAGGGATGAAGATGGGAGGGAGGTCCTAAAGGGAGGGAATATATGTATACCTATGGCTGATTCATGTCAAGGTTTGACAGAAAACAACAAAAGACTATAAAGCAATTATCTTTCAATTAAAAATAAATTTTTAAAAAAAGAGTAACTATGTGACATGATGGATGTGTCAATTATATTGGTCTTGGTAATCATTTCACAATGTATGTCAAATAATCACATTATAAATTTCCAGATGTTCAAGCTAGATTTAGAAATGGCAGAGGAACCAGAGATCAAATTGCCAACATCTGTTGGATCATCAAAAAAGCAAGAGAGTTCCAGAAAAACATCTACTACTCCTTTATTGACTATGCCAAAACCTTTGACTGTGTGGATCACAACAAACTGTGGAAAATAAAGAGATGGGACTACCAGACCACCTAACCTGCCTCCTGGGAAATGTATGCAGGTCAAGAAGCAATAGTCAGAACTGGACATGGAACAACAGACTGGTTAAAAATCGGGAAAGGAGTACATAAAGGCTGTATATTGTCACACTGCTTATTTAACTTATATGCAGAGTACATCATGAGAAATGCTGGATTAGATGGAGCACAAGACGGAATCAAGACTGTCAGGAGAAATATCAATAACCTCAGATATGCAGATGACCCCACCTTTATGGAAGAAAGCAAAGAAGAACTAAAGAGACTCTCAATGAAAGTGAAAAGGAGAGTGAAAAAGTTGGCTTAAAACTCAACATTCAAAAACTAATATCATGGCATCTGGTCCCATCACTTCATGGCAAATAGATGGGGAAAAAATGGGAACAGTGAGAGACTTTATTTTGGGGTGCTCCAAAATCATTGCAGATGGTGATTGCAGCCATGAAATCAAAAGACACTTGCTCCTTGGAAGAAAAGTTATGACCAACCTACACTGCATATTAAAAAGGATAGACATTACTTTGCCAATAAAGGTCCAACTAGTTAAAGCTATGGTTTTTCCAGTAGTCATATATGGATGTGAGAGTTGGACTATAAAGAAAGGTGAGCGCCGAAAAATTGCTGCTTTTAAACTGTGGTGTTGGAGAAGACTCTTGAGAGTCCCTTGGACTGCAAGGAGATCCAACAAGTCAGTGCTAAAGGAAATCAGTCCTGAATACTCATTGGAAGGACTGATGCTGAAGCTGAAACTCGAATACTTTAGCCACCTGACGTGAAGAACTGACTCATTTGAAAAGACCATGATGCTGGGAAAGATTGAAGGCAGGAGGAGAGGGGGATGACAGAGGATGAGATAGTTGGATGGCATCACCAACTCAATGGACATGAGTTTGAGTAAACTCCAGGAGTGGTGATGGATAGGGAGGCCTGGCATGCTGCAGTCCATGGAGTCGCAAAGAATTGGACACGACTGAGCAACTTAACTGAACTGACACTTTAAATATATATAATTATGTTTGAATTTTCCTTCAAAAAGTATGTAAATTTATGGTGGCAATATGTAGTTATTTTTATTTTTATTATTATTTTTTTTAATTTTCTTTACTTTATTGTGTTGGTTTTGCTATACATTGACATGAAACTGCCATGGGTATACATATGCTCCCCCTCCAGAACCCCCCTCCCTCCTCGCTCCCGATTACCTCCCCCTGGGTCATCTCGGTCAACCAGCCCCGAGCATCAATCCTGGGATGGCAATTGATTTCACATATGATAATTAACATGTTTCAATGCCATTCTCCCCTATCATCCCACCCTTGCCTTCTTCCAGAGTCCATGAGTCTGTTCTATACATCTGCATTTCTTTCGCTGTCTCGCATGCAGGGTTCTCATCACCATCTTTCTAAATTCCATATATATGCTGTATTGTATACTGTATTGTTGTTTTTCCTTCTGGCTTACTTCACTCTGGATAATAGGCTCCAGTTCTGTCCACCTGAGTAGAACTGATTCAAGTGATTTTTTTTTTAATGCTGAGTAATATTCCATTGTGTATATGTACCACAGCTTTCTTATCCATTCGTCAGTTGATGGGCATCTAGGTTGCTTCCATGTCCTGGCTATTGTAAACAATGTGGCGATGAATATTGGGGTACACGTGTCTCAATTCTGGTTTCCTCGGTGTATACGCCCAGCAGTGGGATTGCTGGGTCATATGGCAGGTCTATTTGCAGCTTTTTAAGGAATCTCCACACTGTTTTCCATAGTGGCTGTACTAGTTTGCATTCCCACCAACAGTGTAAGAGGGTTCCCTTTTCTCCACATCCTCTCCAGCATTTATTGCTTGTAGATTTTTGGATGGCAGCCATTCTGACTGGTGTAAAGTGATACCTCATTGTGGTTTTGATTTGCATTTCTCTGATAATGAGTGATGTTGAGCATCTTTTCATGTGTTTGTTAGCCATTTTTATGTCTTCTTTGGAGAAATGTCTGTTAAGTTCTTTGGCCCACTTTTTGATTGGGTCGTTTATTTTTCTAGCATGGAGCTGCAGGAGTTGCTTGTATATTTTTGAGATTAATTGTTTGTCCGTTGCTTCATTGGCTATTATTTTCTCCCATTCTGAAGGCCGCGTTTTCACCTTGCTTATAGTTTCCTTTGTTGTGCAGAAGCTTTTAATTTTAATTAGGTCCCATTTGTTTATTTGTGCTTTTATTTCCGATATTCTGGGAGGTGGGTCATAGAGGATCCTGCTTTGGTTTATGTCGGAAAGTGTTTTGCCTATGTTATCCTCTAGGAGTTTTATAGTTTCTGTTCTTATGATTAGTTATTTTTATATAAATAATTTAAAAATAAGAACCATAAATAGCATAGTTGGGATAACTCCTTTTAAAAACTTATATAGACAGGTAGGTACATAGGTAGAAAAATAAAGCATAGACAAATGAGCAAACAGAGAGAAAAAAGTAAGAGGGAGGAATTTCTCTTGGTAGTGTATACTATATTATCTCCACCAAATTTTTACAAGCTCTTTCCACACCTATAAGCAACAAATTCCCTCTTCTTTAAAAAGAATTTCTCATTCAAATAGAACTACCATCTGTCCTAGCAATTCCACTTCTGGGAATATCTGCTAAGGAAATGAAATCATTCTTTCGAAGAAATACCTGCACCCTCGTGCTCATCCCAGAGTTAACTACAATAGCCAAGATACAGAAAGAAAGCATCTAAGTGTCAATCAATGGACAAATGGATAAAATACATGCAAAGGACCCTAGGCAGAAACTCAAATATAATAGGCATTTGAAAAACAAAAACAAATTCATGATCATCCCCAAACAAATGATCGTTTTCTCTCTCCTTTTCTTCAAAAACCACTAAGATTCAATGCAAGAGTAATATACAATTGCTTTCAGCACATCAGCACCTTTCATTCAGTTTTTGGTGATAGTTTCCACACCTACCATCCCAGAGAAACAGCTCTTGTTTCAATCAACCTCTTTGAGCCTCTGACCTTAGTGATTCTGCTTATCTGACTATGGTCCTCCTTGGTTTTCCTTCCTTCCTCTTTCCTTCCTCTTTAGTTTCACCATTTTACTTGGCTTTCAAAGTCTGCTCTTTACATACCTCTATCTTGAATATTTGTTTTTCTCAGGGCATTAACCTTGGCCACTGAAGGGACAGCTGTCATTCTTTCTGGCTAATCTTTCCCCTCAATCATCTGAATACAGTCTCACTTCAGGTATGCATTCTGAACATGTCAGTGGCTTGCTTCCCCAAGTTCCCTAGAAACCACATCATGGTTAAATAATCATTTGAACTGGAAGCTGTGCTCAGTATTCACATTTACCTCTCTGGATCCATTTCCCATCCTGCTCTGTGTGCTCAAAAAGTGGACACTACATCCCTTGGGCCCTCCGTGCCAGCATCCATCCTATTATGTTTGGCCAATGAAACATACTAGCAAGAGATAAGAGGCCCAGAGGAGAGTGAAGCTGAGCTATCTATTCCCCTTGTTTCTTCCTCACTGAGATGTAATTTGGCAATGGCTGTTTTCCTCTAGCTTAAGCCACAGGTTCTCTCCTAGAGATATTACTAGGTTCTTGTAACTGCTCCCTTCCATTCCCCTACAGACCCAGGGGTGCCATTGCTAGCTCCCAAGTGCTTGAGCATCCCTTCTTGTTCCTTTACAAATACCTAGTCCCTTCTTCAAATTCTCTTGTGTGACCCTTTTGAGCATGCCATCTATTTCCTATGAGAACCATGAGTGGTATAAAAATGAGTAATAGAATAAAGCAG
>ML663448.1:1705556-1720072 GCA_007570785.1 Antilocapra americana | reverse complement strand
CTCTCTCTCTCTCTCTCTCTCTCTCTCTCTCTCTCTCTCCATCCCTCCTTTACTCTCCCTCAATCTTTCTCTCATTTTCTCTCCCTCTCTCCACTGAATTTAACTGAAATTGATGCAGCACTGGTAGCTGTCAACTCCCTTTCTCTACTACAAGTTTACTGAACTCTAAATCTGTTAACTCAGTTACCTACTAGACATCACCATATCATCATTTAAGTGTCATATAAGATTCTTAAATGCACTATTTTAAAATCTATTATTTTATCTCTCACCCTAGCCTGTCTTACTCTTCAACCCCTTGACCTGGTATTCGGCTTCATCCAGGTATAAGATACTACTATTTACCCACGAGAAACCTGCCAGCTTTTCTATCCTCTTCTCTTTCCCTCCTTCCCTTTGGCCCCACCACCACATGAGAGCAGTCAGATGCTTCTATTTCTACTTTCTCTTATCACAATGATTTCTAACTGCCAATTGCTATGGTTATAGCTCTTATCATTTCTCACCACCAGAAATGTCCTCTCTTCACTCATACTCATTTCCTTACTCTTCCATCTGAAATTAACATTCTAAAACTCAAAACTAAAAGCCCAGTGCCTTCAATGATGTCTTAAGACTCACCATGACCTGCCCCTACCCCTCTCTCCAGCATCATTTTCTAAAATCATCATCCTAGACTTCCACCAGTTCAGAAAAGGTTCAAATGATCTTCCTCACCTTCATGCTATGTACCATATGGAGATACCTGCTATTTCCTCTATCTCAAATATCTACCACCAAGTTACACAACACTCATTCATCGTTCAAGAGTCATATGTCATCTACTACTCACCTACACATTACAGATGGATCATGTCTGTGCATTCCAAGAATGCCTCTACCAAACATTTATCACACCACACATTATTTCTTGGTTTAATGGTCCATCATCCCCTCTAGACTGTGAACTTAAGAGAAGGCACAGTGCCTAACACCCAGTATACAATGCATACGTTTTTTGTTACACAAATTACACTTCTCAGCCCAAATTAAATTATTAAAATGTAAGGTGCCTGTTTTAGGGAATGTAGGAAAAAAAGAGCCAAGCTGCAACTGCTACCTCTATGGAGGAGGGGCACAGAGAATGGAGCAGGAGCAAGGTGGAACTACCGAACACTGAATCAAGCATGGTAGTCATTTTTATGGGGCCCCGAAACACTATAGGAATGATCAATTGGAAGCAGGAAAAGCGTGCTGGAGTCACTTGAAGCAACATCATTTACACAGCCACTTGTGAGCGGCCAGAACCATTCTGTGGACCAATGTGATTCAATATTCAAAGGCTCATGTGTATAAGGGAGATGGAAATTGCAACCCACTCCAGTACTCTTTCCTGGTAAATTCCATAGATGGAGGAGCCTGGTAGGGTGCAGTCCATGGGGTTGCTAAGAGTTGGACATGACTGAGTGACTTCACTTTCACTTTTCACTTTCATGCATTGGAGAAGGAAATGGCAACCTACTCTAGTGTTCTTGCCTGGAGAATCCCAGGGACCAAGGAGCCTGGTGGGTGGCTGTCTCTGGGGCCGGGCAGAGTCAGACACAACTGAAGCAACTTAGCAGCAGCAGCAGCATGTGTATAAGACTGCTCCTTATCCAAACAGGAGACAGGAAGAGCATCATATTTGACATCTGAAAACACAAAAGATAATGATGTATTCTCACCACTGGGTGTTTCCCTCACTTAGAGCCCTTGTGGGAAATGTGGCGTGCCTGTATTTTCGCTGGTGTCAAATGGATGATTGCCAGTGACTAACGAGAATGCCAACTGGCTCCCAAAGATTTCATATTTTGAGAAAATAATTTGTAGGCAGAAAAGACAAAAGACACCATAAGAATATTTCACCAAAAATATATTTTCCCAAGACACAGAGTAATTTCAAATAGAATAAGTTTTTTTTTTCAAATGTCCCAACAGGGTTTAAGCCAAAAGTGATTTATTCATTGGTCTATTCAGTTAGTCAACAAACAATTATTAAGCAGTTCTTCTGTACCTTTACGGTACAGTGTAAACTATAGAAATAAATAAATAAGTGTATTCTCGGCTCTTAATGAATTCAGAGGCCAGAGAAACAAGATAAACAATAACACTACATAACAAATACAACTGTGACGAAGTCAAAATGTGGGGAATTGTTGAGCTGGTTATATTAATATTCAAAATACGAGCGTCTCATTTCAGGTCCAAGATGACAGCACAGGAAGATCTAGAACTCCCCTCCTCCCATGCACATACTGAATTTACAGCCACATAAGGCACAATTCACCCCAAAAAAGACCAGAAAGCTAAACAAACTGGTCTTTCACAATGAATGATAAAGGGCCCACATTGAGATGGGTAGACATGGCGGAGACACACTCTTGCACAAAACACCACCTGCAGCACGGTGACCCACAACAGGGAGCATTCTCATGAGTCTGAAGCATCTCACTGAGGAGTGAGGGGTTTGTGTCCCTCATCAGGCTCCCTAACCCTTGGGCATGCACTGGAGTGACAAGGCCCCAAAGCTTTGAAAACCTATGGGGGAGAGGGAACTAAGATGGCAGAGGAATAGGACGGGGAGTCCACACTCTCCCCAACAAATACATCAAAAAAACATTTAAAAACCAAGCAAACTCCATAAAAAAACATCTGAATGCTGGCAGAGGACATCAGGCATCTGGAAAGGCAGCCCATTGCCGACGAAAGAAGGTAGGACCAAAAAAAAAAAAGTAAAAACAGAGGCAAAGAGACAGGGACGGAGATTCATCTCGGAAGGGGAGTCTCGAAAGAAAGGTTTCCGAACGCCAGGAAACATTATCCCTGGCAGATCTGAGGCGAATCTCAGAGAACAAAATAGCCGGGAGTAGAAGCGGATAAATAATTAAGCCCCGCAGAGTACCTCTCTAACTGCAACTCCCAGCGGAGCAGTGGCCAGGGTGCCTCACCCCCCCACGAGCCAGCGCGGACTGCTCAGGGAGGGGCGGGCCGAGCGCTTAGGGTGAGGACTGGGATTGAACACCTGGGGCAGACTGAGGGTCCTAATCGAGGGTGCTAACCGCAGATAGACCACTGGGTAGCCTTCCCAAGGAAGAGCCCCCGCCAGGCTCGCGCACAGAAAAAAGGGCAGCGAGGACTCAGTCCACTGCGCGAGACAGCCTGGCGGAGTAGGGCGGCTGCGGGCTGCGGACCCGCCCAGCCCCCGCCAGAGAGCGGCCCCGGCGAGGCTTCTGCTCCCAAACCACAGGCAGAACTGGGTGCTAGCCAAGACTTCTGGGGATTCTGGACAGTCGCCGCCAGAATTCGGCGCTTCTCATACCTGAGAAGACGCGCCCAGCTGCAGGCTGAGAAAACCGAGTGGCTGGGCCGGGGGAGGGGAGAAGCCACAGCCCCCAACTGCGCCACCAGAGACCGGCACTCTGCACACCTGAGAAGACGCACCCAGCTGCACGCCGAGAAAACCAAGCGGCTCGGCCGGGGGAGGGGAGAAGCTGCAGCCCCCAACTGCACCAGGCGGCTACAGAGAGCATGAGCAGAGGGGGCGGGGAAAGCGCACTCGCCAAGAGCGGGGCAAACCCCAGAGCGCTGAATAGACACTGAAGAGACCAGCAAACAGAAGACGCTAAAACAAGCAGAGGGAACAGCTTTGGAGCCGAACCAGCAAACTTTGAACACCACACATCCAACCCCTCCCATAGTGAGGAACCCCCACAATAAAGGGACAACACAGCAAGATAAACAAAATGAAAAGGCAGAGAAATACTCAGCAGGTAAAGGAACAGGATAAATGTCCTCCAGACCAAACAAAAGAGGAAGATATAGGATGTCTACCTGATAAAGAATTCCGAATAATGATAGTGAAAATGATCCCAAACCTGGACAATAAATTGGAGTTGCAGTTCAATAACCTACCTGCAGGCAAGGATTGAGAAGATGCAAGTAAGCTTTAACAAGAACTTAGAAGAAATGAAAAAGAGTCAAAATACAATAAATAATGCAATAAATGAGATCAAAAACACCCTGGAGGGAACTAAGAGTAGAATAACAGAGACAGAAGACAGGATAAGTGAGGTAGAAGACAGAATGGCAGAAATAAACGAAACAGAAAGGAAAAAATGAAAAAAGAATTAAAAGAAATGAGGAAAATCTCAGAGACCTCTGGGACACTGTTAAACATACCAATACTCGAATCATAGGAGTCCCAGAAGAAGAAGACAAAAAGAAAGACCATCAGAAAATTCTTGAAGAGATAATTGTTGAAAATTTCCCTAAATTGGGAAAGCAAATAGCCACTCAGGTCCAAGAAACACGGAGAGTCCCAAATAGAATCAACCCCAAGCGGAACACCCTAAGACACATATTAATCAAATTAACAAATATCAAATACTAAGACCAAATATTAAAAGCAGCAAGGGAAAAACAACAAACAACTCACAAGGGGAACCCCATAAGGATAACAGCTGATCTCTCAATAGAAACGCTTCAGGCCAGAAGGGAATGGCAGAACATACTTAAGGTCATGGAAGAAAACAATCTACAATCCCGATTACTGTACCCAGCAATGATCTCATTCAAACTTGAAGTCTCCTTCAAAAGTTTTTCAGACAAGCAGAAGCTGAGAGAATTAAGCAACACCAAACCAGCCCTCCAATGAATGCTAAAGGATCTTGCCTGGATAGGAAACATGGATGGGGTAGATAATCTCGAACCCAAAACAATAAAATAAATGGCAACGAGATCATACTTATCAATAATTATCTTAAATGTAAACGGGTTGAATGCCCCAACCAAAAGACAAAGATTGGCCGATTGGATACAGAAACAAAACCCCTATATATGTTGTCTACAAGAGACCCACCTCAAACCTAGGGACACATATAGACTGAAAGTTAAAGGCTGGAAAAAGATATTCCATGCGAATAAACACCAAAAGAAAGCAGGAGTGGCAATACTCATATCAGATAAAGTAGACTTGAAAATAAAGGCGGTGAAAAGAGAGAAAGATGGACATTACATAATGATCAAAGGATCAATCCAAGAAGAAGAAATAACAATTATAAATATGTATGCACCCAACATAGGAGCACCACAATATGTAAGGCAAATGCTAACAAGTATGAAAGGGGAAATTAACAACAACACCATAATAGTGGGAGACTTTAATACACCACTCACAACTATGGATAGATCAACTAGACAGAAAAGTAACAAGGAAATTCAAACTTTAAATGATACAATAGACCAACTAGACCTAATTGATATCTATAGGTCATTCCACCCCAAAACAAGGAATTTCACCTTTTTCTCAAGCGCACACGGGACCTTCTCCAGGATAGATCACATCCTGGGCCATAAATCTAGCATTGGTAAATTCAAAAATATTGAAATCATCCCAAGCATCTTTTCTGATCACAATGCAGTGAGATTAGATATCAATTACAGGGGAAAACCATTCAAAACTTCCAACATTTGGAGGCTCAACAACACACTGCTGAATAACCAACAAATCACAGAAGAAATCAAAAAAGAAATTCAGTTATGCATGGAAACGAATGAAAATGAAAACACAACAGACCAAAACCTATGGGACACTGTAAAAGCAGTACTAAGGGGAAAGTTCACAGCAATACAAGCTCACCTCAGGAAACAACAAAAAAGTCAAATAAATAACCTTACTTTACACCTAAAGCAACTAGAAATGGAAGAGATGCAGAAGCCCAGGTCTAGTAGAAGGAAAGAAATCTTAAAGATCAGGTCAGAAATAAATGCAAAGGAAACAAAAGAGACCATAGCAAAAATCAACCAAGCCAAAAGCTGGTTCTTTGAGAAGATAAATAAAATTGACAAACCATTAGCCAGACTCATCAAGAAACAAAGGGAAAAAAACCAAATCAACAGAATTAGAAATGAAAACGGAGAGATCACAACAGAAAACACAGAAATACAAAAGATCATAAGAGACTAGTATCAGCAACTATATGCAAATAAACTGGACAACCTGGATGAAATGGACAAATTCCTAGAAAAGTACAACTTTCCAAGACTAAACCAGGAAGAGAGAGATAATATTAATAGACCCATCACAAGCACGGAAATTGAAACTGTAATCAGAAATCTTCCAAAGAACAAAAGCCCAGGACCAGATGGCTTCACAGCTGAATTCTACCAGAAATTTAGAGAAGAGCTAACACCTATTCTCCTCAAACTCTTCCAGAAAATTGCAGAGGAATGTAAACTTCCAAACTTATTCTACGAGGCCACCATCACCCTAATTCCAAAATCCAACAAAGATGCCACAAAAAAAGAAAACTACAGGCCAATATCACTGATGAACATAGATGCAAAAATCCTTAACAAAATTCTAGCAAATAGAATCCAACAACACATTAAAAAAATCATGCATCATGATCAAGTAGGCTTTATCCCAGGGATGCAAGGATTCTTCAATATTTGCAAATCAATCAATGTAATACACCACATTAACAAATTGAAAAATAAAAATCACATGATTATCTCAATAGATGCAGAGAAAGCCTTTGACAAAATTCAACATCCATTTGTGATAAAAACCCTCCAAAAAGCAGGAATAGAAGAAACATACCTCAACATAATAAAAGCTATATATTACAAACCCACAGCAAACATTATCCTCAATGGGGAAAAACTGAAAGCATTTCCCCCTGAAGTCAGGAACAAGACTAGGGTGCCCACTCTCACCACTACTTTTCAACATAGTTTTGGAAGTCTTGGCCACAGCAGTCAGAACAGATAAAGAAATCAAAGGAATCCAGATTGGAAAAGAAGAAGTAAAACTCTCTGTTTGCAGGTGACATGACCCTCTATATTGAAAACCCTAAAGACTCTACCAGAAAATTACTAGAGCTAGTCAGTGAATATAGTAAAGTTTCAGGATACAAAATCAACACACAGAAATCCCTGGCACTCCTGTACCCTAACAATGAGAAAACAGAAAGAGAAATTAAGGAAACAATTCCATTCACCATCGAAACGAAAAGAATAAAATACTTAGGAGTATTTCTACCTAAAGAAACAAAAGACTTGTATATAGAAAACTATAAAACACTGATGAAAGAAATCAAGGAGGACACAAACAGATGGAGAAATGTGCCGTGTTCGTGGATTGGAAGAATCAATATAGTAAAAATAAGTATACTACCCCAAAGCAATCTATAGATTCAATGCAATTCCTATCAAGCTACCAGAGGTCTTTTTCAGAGAATTAGAACAAACAATTTCACAATTTGTATGGAAATACAAAAAATCTCGTATAGCCAAAGCAATCTTGAGAAAGAAGAATGGAACTGGAGGAATCAACCTACCTGACTTTAGGCTATATTACAAATCCACAGTCATTAAGACAGTATGGTACTGGCACAAAGACAGAAATATAGATCAATGGAACAAAATAGAAAGCCCAGAGATAAATACATGCATCTATGGACACCTTATCTTTGACAAAGGAGGCAAGAATATACAATGGAGAAAAGACAATCTCTTTAACAAGTGGTGCTGGGAAAACTGGACAGCCACTTGTAAAAGAATGAAACTAGAACACTTTCTAACACCATACACAAAAATAAACACAAAATGGATCAAATATCTAAGCATAAGGCCAGAAACTATAAAACTCCTAGAGGATAACATAGGCAAAACCCTCTCTGACATAAACCAAAGTGGGATCCTCCATGACCCACCTCCCAGAATAATGGAAATAAAAGCACGAATAAACAAATGGGACCTAATTAAAATTAAAAGCTTCTGCACAACAAAGGAAACTATAAGCAAGGTGAAAAGACAGCCTTCAGAATGGGAGAAAATAATAGCCAATGAAGCAACGGACAAACAATTAATCTCAAAAATATACAAGCAACTCCTGCAGCTCCAGGCTAGAAAAATAAACGACCCAATCAAAAAGTGGGCCAAAGAACTTAACAGACATTTCTCCAAAGAAGACCTAAAAATGGCTAACAAACACATGAAAAGATGCTCAACATCACTCATTATCAGAGAAATGCAAATCAAAACCACAATGAGGTACCACTTTACACCAGTCAGAATGGCTGCCATCCAAAAATCTACAAGCAATAAATGCTGGAGAGGATGTGGAGAAAAGGGAACCCTCTTACACTGTTGGTGGGAATGCAAACTAGTACAGCCACTATGGAAAACAGTGTGAAGATGCCTTAAAAAACTGCAAATAGACCTGCCATATGACCCAGCAATCCCACTGCTGGGCGTATACACCGAGGAAACCAGAATTGAAAGAGACACGTGTACCCCAATATTCATCACCGCATTGTTTACAATAGCCAGGACATGGAAGCAACCTAGATGCCCATCAACTGACGAATGGATAAGAAAGCTGTGGTACATATACACAATGGAATATTACTCAGCATTAAAAAAAAATTCATTTGAATCAGTTCTACTCAGGTGGGCAGAACTGGAGCCTATTATCCAGAGTGAAGTAAGCCAGAAGGAAAAACAACAATACAGTATACTAACGCATATATATGGAATTTAGAAAGATGGTAACGAGAACCCTGCATGCGAGACAGCAAAAGGAACGCAGATGTATAGAACAGATTCGTGGTCTCTGTGGATGAGGGCAAGGGTGGGATGATATGGGAGAATGGCATTGAAACATGTTTATTATCACACGTGTAATCAATCGCCAGCCCAGGATTGATGCCCGGAGCTGGTGCATTGAGATTTTCCGGGAGGAGGGAGGAGGGAGGGAGCAGAGAGGGGGGTTCTGGAGGGGGAGCATATGTACACCCATGGCAATATCATGTCATTGTAAGGCAAAACTAATTAAAAAAAAACAGTGAGGTACCATTTCATGTCAGTCAGAATAACTGCTATCAACAAGTCTACAAACAATAAATGCTGGAGAAGTTGCAGAGAAAAGGGAACTCTCTTACACTGTTGGTGGGAATGCAAACTAGTACAGCCACTATGGAAAACAGTGTGGAGATTTCTTAAAAACTAGAATAGAACCACCATATGACCCAGCAATCCCACTGCTGGGCATCCATACCGAGGAAACCAGAATTGAAAGAGACATGTGTACCACAGTGTTCATCACAGCACTGTTTACAATAGCCAGGAGATGGAAGCAACCTAGATGTCCATCAGCAGATGAATGGATAAGAAAGCTGTGGTACATATACACAATGGAATATTACTCAGCTATTAAAAAGAATACATTTGAATCAGTTTTACTGAGGTGGACAAAACTGGAGCCTATTATCCAGAGTGATGTAAGCCAGAAGGAAAAACAAAAATACAGCATACTGACGCATATATATGGAATTTAGAAAGATCGTAACGATAACCCTGTATGCGAGACAGCAAAAGAGACACAGATGTATAGAATAGTCTTTTGGACTCTATGTTAGAGGGCAAGGATGGGATGATACGGGAGAATGGCATTGAAATATGTAAATTATCATATGTGAAATGAATCACCAGCCCAGGTTTGATGCATGATACAGGGTGCTCAGGGCTGGTGCACCGGGATGACCCAGAGGGATGGAATCAGGAGGGAGGTGGGAGGGGGGTTCTGGAAGGGGTACACATGTATACCCATGGCAAATTCCTGTCAATGTATGGCAAAACCAACACAATAACGTAAAGAAAAATAAATAAATAAATAAATAAGCCATTGTTTAAAAGAAAAAGAAAAGAAAACCTATGGGGCTGACCTCCAGGAGACCCAAAGGGCTGTAAGGAACTACAGCTGCCTCGCTACAAACAGCGGGTGTGCCACAGCCCTGCACTCTCTCATAGCCTGGTTAAAACCAGCCAGTGGGCACCCAGCCTATGCATTCACTCTGCCTTGCCAGAGACAGCAGGCACACACGGTGCACACAGGGGACACTTCTTGACTGCCTGGCTCTGTGGCCAGGGAGGCTTCCATTCTTGGGTCCCCTAGGGCTACAACCACTGAAGAGACAGCTCCAGAACTCCTCCTGAGAGTTCTGCATAGAAAGCAAACTGAAACACATCCCCAGTCTCTATGAAATATCCTGCCATTTGCAGAAACATGGAGGGACCTACACAGGATTACACTAAGTGATATAACTCAAACAGAGAAATTTTTCTATGGGGTCTCTCTCTTTTTTTGAATATATTTATTTATTTGTTTATTTATTTATTTATATTATTGTGTTGTTTTTGCCATACACTGACATGAATCTGCCATGGGTATACATATGTTCCCCTTCCAGAACCTCCCTCCCACCTCCCTCCCGATTCCATCCCTCTGCATCATCCCAGTGCACCAGCCCTGAGCACCCTGTATTATGCATCAATCCTGGGCTGGCGATTCATTTCACATATAATAATTTACATGTTTCGATGCCGTTTTCCCATATCATCCCACCCTTTCCCTCTAACATAGAGTCCAAAAGACTGTTCTATACATCTGCGTCTCTTTTGCTGTCTTGCATACAGGGTTATCATTACTATCTTTCTAAATTCCATATATATGTGTTAGTATACTGTATTGTTGTTTTCCTTCTGGCTTACTTCACTCTGTATAATAGCCTCCAGTTTTGTCCACCTCAGTAGAACTGATTCAAATGTATTCTTTTTAATGGCTGAGTAATATTCCATTGTGTATATATACCACAGCTTTCTTATCCATTCGTCTGCTGATGGACATCTAGGTTGCTTGCATGCCCTGGCTATTGTAAACAGTTATGGGGTCCCTTTTATAAGAAAACTAATCTCATTCATGAGGGCAGAGAAAGACAAACACTGAATGATTTCACTTATATGTTGCATCTAAAAACAAAACAAGTGAACAAATATGATGTAACAAAGCTTACAGAGAAAAGAATGGTGGCTGCCAGGAGGGGAGTGGCATTGGGGATGGGCAAAATAGGTAAAAGGGGTCATGAGATACAGCCTTCCAGTTCCAAAATAAATCAGTAATGGGGAGATAATGTATAGCATCATGACGATTACTAATAATATTTTTGTACATATTTGAAAGTTTCCAGGAGAGTAAATTTTAAAGGGTTTCTTCATAAGAGAAAAAAATGTTTGTAACTCTGTGTGGTGATGGATGGTAGCTAGACTTACTGTGGCGATTTTTTCACAGTGTATACAAATACTGAATCATGTTGTATACCTGAAACCAGCATAATTTTATATGTAAATTATTCCTTAATCTAAAAAATACATCATCCACTCCCTTCTGGGTGTATACTATACTTCCTAATTCCAGTGACAAATGACAGGATTTCTTGTGGCCAATGAAATATAAATCGAATTGACATTCTCCATTCTGAGCTAAGAGCCATTGCTTTTCCCTATACCAGCTGACAACATTATCCCAGATGAAAGCTGTTCTGCCAGCCTGGACCCCAGAGGAGAGAAAAGGCTTACTTGAGACAGACATGTAGCATAAATGAGAACTAAACTTAAATCACTAAGATTTGGAAGTCATTTGTTACTGCAGTAAAACCTGGCCTATCTTTTGACTGAAACCACTGTTAAGAAAACTTAATTTGCAAGTGGGGTATAAGTCGAATGTGGGTGGCATATACACTTATACTGGTGGCTTATATACTGATGGCTCAGTGGTAAAGAACTCATCTGCTAATGGAGGATACACAGGAGACATGGGTTCGATCCTGGGTTGGGAAGATCCCCTGGAGGAGGAAATGGCTACCTACTCCCTTATTCTTGTCTGGGAAATACCATGGATATAGGAGTCTGGCAGGCTACCGTCCACAGGGTCGCAAAGAGTCGGACACGACTTAGAGACTAAAACAGTAACAACAAACTCAAATGTATACAGGAAGTGACATATTTAGTTGGATCTTGGACTGTAGAAGTAGATTAGGCAAAGAGTCTTCAGGAGAGAGTCTCTGGTGTGAGCAAAGACCTGGTGGTGTGGAAGTACATACCCTTCCACAATGTATAGGCAAGGTACCCACCACACTGGATTGTAAAAAGTATACTGGAGTCCCATATTAAAGATCCATTGGCCATGCTAAGGAGTACAACTTTGACCCTGCTGCTGTTTAGAAGCCATATGAAGTTTTTAAAGATTCTAAGTATAAAGCCTCAGTTATCGTGTGAAAGCATCACACAATAATGTATGCCTGTAATGCTCTAGGCATAGATGAGATAACTGCTGGGGTCCCAGGACTAAAGGTGGGAAAGGAAAAGAGTAGGCCAACACTGATGATACTTGAATGATTCAGTTTGTGGCCAAAATCAAACTCAAATCAACTGAAAGTTTACGAAGAAAGCATCTCAAGGATCTTTAGGGGATTTCTGTTGTTGTTCCCTCAAGGTTAGAACACCCTAAACTGAAAAGAGGCTAACTGACATACCCATAGAGCAACAAAGGTGGAAATGGAGCCCAGACTTGTAGAACACTTAGACTTAGCTCAAAAGAAACAGTAATGGTGGGAAACGATCTTAAGCGGCCAATTCTATACCATTTTCAGAGAAAACAGCTTCAGGGCACATGGTAAGCTTTAAAAACATTCCAGAGTTGGCTCTGAATGCAGAGCAGGGGAAGAAAATAAAAAGAGGGCAAGTGGGATAAAGAGCAAATTGGCTGGGAGGCACAATTAAAAGGAGCTTGCACTGCATGCCAGGCCTTAGCCTTGGTAACAGTTCTTTCTTTCCTCAGTTCAGTCACTCAGTCATGTCTGACTCTTTGGGACCCCATGTACTGCAGCATGCCAGGCTTCCTTGTCCATCACCAACCCCCAGAGCTTGCTTAAACTCATGTACACCACGTCACTGATGCCATCCAACCATGTCGTCCTCTGTTGTTCCCCTTCTCCTACTTTCTTTGCTTGTACTACTTTCTTCTTCATAAAAAGTCAGTATTGGAGTCCTTAAAATTGTCTGCTGCTCACCAAGTTTTGCCCATGGAATTGAGATAGCATGTGCATTTTTCATGGCATATCAGACAGTGATTATATATGAAAAGTTGAGTTTTTTAAAAATGTCTATCCATTTTATTTAGGACCCAAAATATTGGTGAGACAAAGATACTACAAGCCACTGAGAAGGTACCTTATCTTGGTTTCCCATGTAAGAGCAAGAAAGGAATTCAACATCAGTGGCCAGGATCAACCTAGACTATCATGAAGTTCAGCTGCAGGCTACCGTTTTGCCTTCTCTTTGCAACTAGTTTCTTTATATTCTTTTATATAAGTCACTGGCTATATCTTGGCCTTGTTGTTGTTCAATCACTAAGTTGTATTCAAATCTTTGAGACCCCATAGACTGTAGCATGCCAGGCTCCCTGTCCTTCACTACCTCCCAGAGTTTCCTCAGATTCATGTCCATTGAGTCGGTGATGCCATCCAACCATCACATCCTCTGTCACCCCCTTCTTCTCCTGCCCTCAATCTTTCCCAGTATCAGGGTCTTTTCAAATGACTCGGCTCTTCCATCAGATAGCCAAAATACTGGAGCTTCAACATCAGTCCTTCCAATGAATATTCACAGTTTATTTCCTTTAGGATTGACTGTTTTGATCTCCTTGCTGTCCAAGGGACTCTGAGAGTCTTCTCCAGCATCACAGTTCAAAAGCATCAATTCTTTCATGCTCAGCCCTCTTTATGGTCCAACTCTCACATCAGGACATGACTACTGGAAAAACCGTAGCTTTGACTAGAAGGTCCTTTGTCAGCAAAGTGATGTCTTTGCTTTTTAATATGCTGTCTACTTTTGTCATAGCTTTCCTTCCAAGGAGCAAGCATAACTCGGCCTACCCAAAACAATTATTATACGTTCTTCATGTTCTCTTGAGAAGGAAATGGAAACCCACTCCAGTACTCTTGCCTGGAAAATCCCATGGACGGAGGAGCTTGGTAGGCTACAGTCCATGGGGTCACAAAGAGTCGGACATGACTGAGCGACTTCACTTTCACTCCATGTTCCCAACACTACAAAGTGGCACTGAAGGAAGGGTTTTACAAAGATCTCAATAAAATTTTAGAGGTGTAACAGTGGGATGAGGAGATAATATAGTGTCCTCAGAGTCAGGATATTCTCTGAAAGATAACAGGATCCTAAACGACTGCAAAGCTATCCCATATCTCTTCCTATCTTATTACTACTAATTTTTCAAGGCCCAGGACAACTCTAACCCACCCTGAGAAGCCTTTTCTGGCATAAACAATTTATTATTATCATTTCCTTCCAATAGTACTTGTTTATGCCTTTTTTGTGGTACTTACATCATCTTTCCTTGATTCAAAATAGAATCATAACTCTCTTATGGTAGCTAACTTCAATGTGAAAGTCTCGTTTCACAAATGTATTAACAACTATTTTGTGCTCTTTTATAACTCTCTCTTAAAGAGAAGTGTGATATATATATACATACATACATATATATATATATATATATATATATATATATATATATATATATATATATATGATATACATATTTATCTCTATAGAGAGAGATACACGAAATAAATATATAA
>ML663448.1:1683840-1705456 GCA_007570785.1 Antilocapra americana | reverse complement strand
ATAACCTGATAAATTGACTTTCAAAATCAACTTGATAGCTTTGTTATCTTGTTTAGTGACTTTAAAAGGATTGGTCTTTAGTTTGAAAATGAAGTATAATTTTGTCTCATTACACTGATTTAGTTTAAATCCCATTTTAATTTACTCATAAATTTGAAATAGCATTAATGGAGGGAATAAGATTTCTATGCTTACTTAAAAAAGAAATGAGTTGGGGAAAAATGATTAAGAAACACAACTCTACGTCATTTACCCAAACTTTATTTCCGGTAATAAAACAAGAGGAACAATGCCCCTTGTGTCCCTTCAGCTTGATTCAAGTTTCTGCCCCTGAGATATCTGCCAATAGACTCAAAAGGTATTTATCCCAGTGAGAACATACCACCAACCACCTGTCACTTTGCAATCAGCAGCATTTCCACAAGAATCATTCAAGTCCTCAAATCTCCCCTGGGATTTTCCATTTTTTTGATTCAGCATGTAAGCAGGCAGACTGGTTCTGGTGTCTCATCCATTTTAGAAGTTTCTAAGCATACCAATAGCAGGGGCATTTTGTACACAGTGTAATTACTCACCCTCTTGGAGCACATTTCCTTCTTCTACTCAAAAACTAATTGTCTGAACAATTGTCTGACTTAGTGCTTATTTTGCCTTCTGTCTCCACTACCCTCTTACACGGCAGTTGTCTGCCTTCTAATGTGCTTCTCCATGACTGATTTGAGTAAATACAGCTGTAACTTTTCTTGAATAAGCTCACCTGAGATGCATCTATCATCTTTTTGTGAAGATTCTTTCCACTATGGTATTCCACTGCAAGAAAAAGAGGAATTTACAAGGTCCGAAGATAAATTCAAATTTCTACTATGCTTTGAATTTGGCCAAACAAAAAAAAGGGCAACTCCTTATGTTTTAAGGATGAATGAATTCAGCCATATCTGGTGTGTTGAACTATTTTTCACATAAGTTGGTTTTATTGGAGACATTTGTTCTCATGTTTTCCTTTTCATTATTAATGTCGGTTGCATTGTAAGAGAAATATAAGCCACGTTAGGGAGGTGACTCATACACATTTCATGAAAGTCTGAGTAGTTATGGAAGCCTTTGAGGATGGTGCCAGGCTGAGTTCTACAGGTTTTGAAAAACAGGAAAAAATACAAGAAACTTTGACTATTAGAGTTTGTTATACGGATACACAGGCACTGGAATTGGAAAGACATGGGAATCAAGAGAAATCTGGAGATTAGCTGTAATCTCTTCTCTCACCGGCCACAGGATCTCTTATTTATGGTTTCTCTGTAGCTCTCAATATCTGTTTCCTCACATCTGCCATGAGGCCCCCTGGCTGCTATTTCTAAATCATAAGATCTCCTGATATACATACTTTTTGCCTCAGTTCCTAATGCTATTCGCTTCATTTTCTTAGCTCACATTCCCCTCTTTGGGGGTAATAAATGGGGAGTTTCTCTCAAAATGAATTTCATGATATAATTTAGGAAAAAAAAGAATGGCAGAATAAGCAGCTCCAAGCTCTCATTCCTCCATAGAAACATCAAAAAACAAGCAGGAGCTATAAAAAACAACTGTCTCAGAACTCTGGAAACCAAAGGTTTACAACAATCAAGTAGACAATGAATCAGGAAAAGACAACTTCAAAACAGCAGGAGAGCTCTGTGGAGTTGTTATTTGTCCTTACCCAAGATTTCTCTGTAGGACTCTGTCTGGTTCCTGGTCCAAGAGAAAAAAAAAACAGATCTTTTTACAAGTTACTGTGTATGTCTGTTCCAACCTGTCTGGGAGTTAACTGAACAACTGATACAATGTATTTATCACTCTTTCATCTAACTCAGACTCAAACTAAAGTTAGAAAAGCCCAGGGCATTGTTCAAAAACACTGTAAGCCTAACTAACAGCCCATTGACACGTGGAGTAAAAGACTAATGCTGGACTATACAATAAACTGCCTAAATCCAGAAGCAAACATTGGGGAGAATTTCTTTAGCAAATTAGGACATTGAACAGCACCTGTATATATGAAAGAATTTATATAGAAAGCTGTGCACATGACCAGGGCAAGATACATGCTCTGCAAAGAACTGAGAAAACTATATTCTTTCACCTTGGGCCAACCCCTAGGCTCAGTGCCAGCCAGGTTAACCGTGCAAGGAGAATCCCAGAACAAAGCCCAGGTACAAAGGCTTGGAGAGACATTTTCATTTATATCATTTGGTTGTGGCTTTTATTATCTGTTTATTATTTTTAGCTCCTGGTATTCAAAAAATATGTCAACAAACTAGCTGAACTCAAACTAAGAAACAGGAATTTCAGAGAACATACACATCAAGGAAAACAGTCTTTGAAAGCATAATTTGGGAAGGTCACTAAGCAAATAGACTATTACAGCCTTTAACAATTAAAAAAAGGGAAAGACAAAAATCTAGTTTGCAGAGTTGCAACATTCAAATGTCTGTTTTACACACACACAAATCACAAGGAATACAAAAAACAGTAAAGAATGATCCATTCAAAGGAACAAAATAAATCTCTAGAAATCATCCCTGAAGAAACATAAGCATCAGACTTACTAGACAACAGTCTTAAATATACTTAAAGAGATCAAAGAAAACGTGAGAAAGAACTAAAGCAATCAGGAAAACTATATATGACCAAAGTGAGAAAATCAGTTTAAAAATAGGTCATAAAAAGAAACAAATTTTAGAGCTGGAAAGTACAATAAGTGAAATGAAAAAGTCACTAGAGGGGTTCAATAGCAAAAAATATGATCTAAGCCTTTAAACTGTAGAGTTTAATCCATTTATATTTGAAGTAATTAAAGATAAAGAAGGAATTACTTCTGCCATTTTGTTAGTTTCCTGTATTTCTTATACCTTACTAAGCAAAACAGAAACAGACTCACAGATATAGAAAACAAACTAGTGGTAAACAGAGGGAAGAAGAAAGGGGAGGGGCAAGTTAGGGGTATGGGAATAAGAGATTCAAACTACCATATATAAAATAGATAAGCAACAGGATATATTATATAGCTCAGAGAATTATAGCCATTACTTTGAAATAATTTCTAATGGAGTATAAGCTGTAAAAGTACTGAATCACTGTTCTATCTACATGAAACTAATATATTTAAAATCAACAAAATATTAGTAAAAATAAAACACAAAATTGGCAGAATATATTTTTAAATATGATCAACCTATATGCTGTTTTCAAGAGACAAACTTCAGATCTGAAGAGACAAACTTCAGATCCAAAACCCAAACAGATTGGAAGTGAAAGAATGGGAAAAGATAGTTTACACAAGTAGTAATGAAATGAGAGCTGAGGTTATTATACTAATATCAGAAAAAATAGTCTAAGTAGAAAATCATTAGAAGAGAAAAAGGACATTGAATATTGCTAAGAGGATCGATTCACCAAGAAGATACAAAAATTATAAGCATATATACACCAAACAAAAGTGAAAGTGAAGTCACTCAGTCAAGTCTGACTCTTTGTAACCCCATGGACTGTAACCCACCAGGTTCCTCCATCCATGGGATTTTCTAAGCAAGAATAATGGAGTGGGTTGCCATTTCCTTCTCCAGAAGACCTTCCCAACTCAGGGATTGAACCTGGGTCTCCCACATTGTATGCAGACGCTTTACCATCTAAGCCACCAGGAAAGCTCACACCAAACAAAAGAACCCCAAAATATATAAAGGAATATTGACAGATTTGAAGGGAGAAATAGACAGTTCTACAGCAACAGCTGCACAATTCAATAGCCAGTTTCAATGATGGATAGAATAAATAGAAGATCATCAGGAGGATAGCACAAATTGTAGTCAAGTTCATATAATGTGGACTGTATATTTTTTCTATTCAATAAAATGAGTGAACACTTCTAAATCTCAAAAACATAATGTTGACAAAAAAGCAATTCATAGACATTTACAACATAACATTTATAAGCAACTCTATAAAGCAAATTATACAATATATACATTTTGTTCACAGATACTAAAGAGTACAAATATATGTGGGACTTAAAAAGTTCCATGATTAGGATGACAATTACTTTGGAGAAGGGGTAATGGGGATGTTATTGAAGAGGGGCATTTAAGAATCTTCAACTGTAATGTAAAATTTTATTCCTTATATAAAAGATGATCTGACAGAAGAAAATTTAAAAAATAGATATCTTTCAAAGTTAGGTAGATGATCAATGGGTTTTGTAAATATTTTCTTTTTCCTGAAATATTTCAAAGCAATAATTCACCAAAAAACTTTATTATTTTAAAACATAGCATGAAATAAAATCATCAGTAAAGGAAAAAATAGATAATCAATAAGGAAACAGTGAAAAAACACTATAAATCAATTAGATCTAACAATGGACATATTCTTCTCCAGTGGACATGGAACATTCTCTAGCACAGAATGTGTATTAGGTCACAAAACAAGACTCAAATTTTAAAAGAGTTAAATGACACAAACTAGTTTCTCTGACAACAATGGAATGTATATCAAAATTAGTAACAGAAGAAAAATGGAAAACTCACACATATGTAGAATCTTTAACAATCAATGGGTCAAAAGAGAAATCACAATGGAACATACAAACTACTTATAAATGAGTGAAATGAAAATACAATATACCAAAAAAATTTAATGTATTTATTTTTTTATTGAAGGATAATTGCTTTACAGAATTTTATTGTTTTCTGTCAAACCTCAACATGAATCAGCCATAGGTATACATATATTCCCTCCCTTTTGAACTTCCACCCCATGTCCATAAAGTCTATTCTCTATGTATGTTTCTCCATTGCTGCCCTGTACATAAATTCTTCAGTACCATTTTCTAGATTCCATATAGATGCGTTAGAATACAATATTTACCTTTCTCTTTCTCACTTACTTCACTCTCTGTAATAGGCTCTAGGTTCATCCACCTTATTAGAACCAACTCAAAGGCATTCCATTTTATGGATGAGTAATATTCCATTCTATATATGTCCCACAACTTCTTTCTCCATCTTCATGGACAGATATCTAGGTTAACTTCCATGTTCTAGCTATTGTACATAGTGCTTCAATGAACAATGGGAGGCATGTGTCTTTTTAAATTTTCCTATCCTCAGGGTATATTGCAAGGAGTGGGATTGCTGGGTTATACAGTGGTTTCATGGTTCACGTATTGCTGAAGCCTGGCTTGGAGAATTTTGAGCATTACATTACTAGCAATGAATGCAATTGTGCGGTAGTTTGAGCATTCTTTGGCATTGCCTTTCTTTGAGACTGGAATGAAAACTGACCTTTTCCAGTCCAGTGGCCATTACTGAGTTTCCAAATTTTCTGGTATATTGAGTGTAGCACTTTCACAGCATCATCATCTTTCAGGATTTGAAATAGCTCAACTGGAATTCCATTGCCTCCACTTGCTTTGTTCGTAATGATGCTTTCTAAGGCCCACTTGACTTCACATTCCAGCATGTCTGGCTCTAGGTGAGTGATGACACCATCATGATTATCTGGGTCATGAAGATCTTCTGTTAGGTTCATACCATTTCTGTCCCTTATCGAGCCCATCTTTGCATGAAATGTTCCCTTGGAATCTCTAATTTTGTTGAAGAGATCTCTAGTCCTTCCCATTCTATTGTTTTCCTCTATTTCTTTGCATCAATCACTGAAGAAGGCTTTCTTATCTCTCCTAGCTATTCTTAGGAACTCTGAATTCAGATGGGAATATCTTTCCTTTTCTCCTTTGCTTTTCACTTCCCTTCTTTTCACAGCTACTTGTAAGGCCTCCTGAGACAGCCATTTTGATTTTTTGCATTTATTTTCCATGGGGATCGTCTTAATCCCTGTCTCCTGTACAGTGTCACAAACCTCCATCCATAGTCTATCAGATCTAGTCCGTTACATCTATTTCTTACTTCCACTGTATAATCATAAGGGATTTGAATTAATCATACCAAAATGGTCTAGTGGTTTTCCCTCCTTTCTTCAATTTAAGAAAGGCCAAAGCCTTTGACTGTGTGGATCACAATAAACTGTGGAAAAGTCTTAAACAGATGGGAATACCAGACCATCTGACCTGTCTGTTGAGAAACCTGTACACAGATCAGGAAGCAACAGTTAGAACTAGACATGGAACAACAGACTAGTTTCAAATAGGAAAAGGAGTATGTCAAGGCTGTATATTGTCACCCTGCTCATTTAACTTGTATGCAGAGTACATCATGAGAAGAAGCTGGAAGAAGCACAAGCTGGAATCAAGATTGCCAGGAGAAATATCAATAACCTCAGACATGCAGATGACACCACCCTTATGGCAGAAAGTAAAGAGGAACTAAAAAGCCTCTTGCTGAAAGTGAAAAAGGAGAGTGAAAAAATGGCTTAAAGCTAAGCATTCAGAAGACTCAGATGATGGCATCTGGTCCCATCACTTCAAGGCAAATAGATGGGGAAACAGTGGAAACAGTGTCAGACTTTTGCAGGGGGGGGCCTCCAAAATCACCGCAGATGGTGACTGCAGCCATGAAAATAAAAGACACTTACTCTTTGGAAGGAAACTTATACCAACCTACACTGCATACTTAAAAGCAGAGACATTACTTTGCCAACAAGTCAAGGCTATGGTTTTTCAAGTAGTCATGTATGGATATGAGAGTTGGACGGTGAAGACAGCTGAGCACCAAGGAATTGATGCTTTTGAACTATGATGTTGGAAAAGACTCTTGAGAGTCCCCAGTTGAATTCAACTGCAAGGAGATCCACCCAGTCCATCCTAAAGGAGATCAGTCCTGGGTGTTCATTAGAAGGACTGATGTTGAAACTGAAACTTCAATACTTTGGCCACCTCATGAGAAGAGTTGACTCACTGGAAAAGACCCTGATGCTGGGAAGGATTGGGGGCAGGAGGAGAAGGGGATGACAGAGGATGAAATGGCTGGATGGCATCACCGACTTGATGGACATGGATTTGGGGAGACTCCGGGAGCTTGTGATAGACAGGGAGGCCTAGCATGCTGCGATTCATGGGGTTGCGAAGACTTGGACATGACTAAGCTCCTGAAATGAACTGAAATGACAGTGATTTTATTCCTAGTGTTTTAAGGAATCTCCATACTGTCTTCCATAGTGGCTTTAAAAATTTACATTCCCACCAACACTGTAAGAGTGTTCCCTTTCCTCCACACCCTCTCCAGCATTTACTGCTTATAGACTTTTTGATGATGGACATTCTAACCAGTGTGAGGTGATATCTCATTGTAGTTTTGATTTGCATTTCTCTAATAATGAGTGATATTGAGCATCTTTTCATTTGTTTGTTAGCCATCTGTATGTCTTCTTTGGAGAAATGTCTGTTTAGGTATTTTTCTATTGTTGATTGGGTTGTTTTTCTGGTGTTGAGCTGTATGAGCTGCTTGTATATTTTGTAAATTAATCCATTTTCAGATGTTTCATTTGCTATTATTTTCTCCCATTCTAAGGGTTGTCTTTTCGCCTTGCTTATAGTTTCTTTTGCTGTGCAAAAGCCTTTACGTTTAATCAGGTCCCACTTGTTTACTTTTGTTTTTATTTCCATTACTCTAGGAGGTGGATCATAGAGGACCTTGCTTTGATTTACGTCATCGAGTGTGCTGCCTATCTTTACCTCTAAGAGTTTTATAGTTTCTGGTCTTATATTTAGTTCTTTAATTCATTTTGAGTTTATCATTGTGTATGGTGTTAGGAAGTATTCTAATTTCATTCTTTTACATGTAGTTGTCCAGTTTTCCCAGCACCATTTATTGAAGAGGCTGTCTTTGCCCCATTGTATATCTTTGCCTCCTTTGTCAAAAATAAGGAACTCATAGGTGCATAGGTTTATTTCTGGGGTTTCTATATTGTTCAGTTGGTCTATATTTCTGCCTTTGTACCAGTACCATACTGTCTTGATGACTCTGTAGTATAATCCAAAGTCCAGAAGGTTGATGCCTCCAGCTCCATTCTTCTTTCTCAAGACTATTTTGGTTGTCTGGGGTCTTTGCGTTTCCATATGAATTGTGAAATTCTTTGTTCCTTCTGTGAAAAAGGTCAATCATAATTTGATAGGGATTGCACTGAATCTGTAGATTGAGTTTGGTAGTATAGTCATTTGCACAATACTGATTCTTTCTACCCAGGAACATGGAATATCTCTCCAACTCTTTATGTCATCTAAATTTCCTGTATATGGTTCTTTTGTCTCCTTAGGTAAGTTTATTCCTAGATACTTTATTCTTTTTACTGCAAGTGATGAATAGGATTGATTCCTTCATTTCTCTTTCTGATGTTTCATTGTTATGTATAGAAATGCAAGTGATTTCTGTGTACTGATTTTGTATCCTGAAACTTTACTAAATTCACTTATTAGCTCTAGTAGTTTCCTGATACAATCTTTAAGGTTTTCTATGTACAGTATCATGTCATCTGCAAACAGGGAGAGCTTTACTTCTTATTTTCCAGTCTGAATTCCTTTTATTTCTTTGTCTTCTCTGATTGCTGTATCTAGGACCTCCATAATTTTGTTGAATAACAGTGGGGTAAGTGGACACCCTTGTCTTGTTCCTGATCTTAGGGGGGATGCTTTCAGTTTTTCTTCATTAAGAATAATGCTTGCCGAAGACATAACACATATGGCCTTTGCTATGTTGAGGCAGGTTCTTTCTATGCCCATTGTTTGAAGAGTTTTAATCATAAATGGGGACTGAATTTTGTCAAAGACTTTTTCTACATATATTGAGCTTATTATATGGTTTTTATCTTTCAATTTGTTAATATGTTGTATCACATTGATTTGTGCATATTGAAGAATCCTTGCATCCCTGGAATAAACCCAACTTGATCACGGTGTGTGAGCTTTTTCATGTGTTGCTAAATTCTGTTACCTAGAATGTTGTTGAGGATTCTTTGCATCTATATTCATCAGTGATATTGGCCTGTAGTTTTCTTTCTTGCGTATTATCTTTGTCTGGTTTTGATATCAGGATAACGGTGTCCTCACAGAATGAGTTTGTAAGTGTTCCTTCCTCTGCAATTTTTGAAAGAGTTTTAGACGGATAAGCATTAGTTCTTTTCTAAATGTTTCATAGAATTCTCCTGTGAATTGATTTGGTCCTGGGCTTTTGTTTCTTTTGTAGATTTTTTATCACAGCTTCAATTTCACTGTTTGTAATTGTGTTGTTCATAATTTCTATTTCTTCCTGGTTCAGCTTTGGAAGATTGAACTTTTCTGAGAAACTGTCCACTTCTTCCAGGCTATCCATTTTATTGCCATATAGTTGTTTGTAATACTTTTATACTCCTTTGTACTTCTGCATTGTTTGTTATAACCTCTCTCTTCTCATTTCAAATTTTGTTGATTTGATTCTTCTCTCTTTTTTTCTTTTACTTTATTTAATTTATTTATTTTAATTGGAGATTAACTACCTTACAATATTGTCATGGTTTTGCCATACAGTGACATGAATGAACCATGGGTGTACATGAGTTCTCCATCCTGAATCCCCCTCCCATCTCCCTCCCCATCCCATCCCTCTGGGTCATCTCAGTGCACCAACCCTGAGCACCCTGTCTCATGCATCGAACCTGGATTGGTGATCTGTTTCACATATAATATACATCTTTCAATGCTATTATCTCAAATCATCCCACCCTCACCTTCTCCACAGAGTCCAAAAGACTGTTCTTTACATCTGTGTCTCTTTTGCTGTCTCACATATAGGGTCATTGTTACCATCTTTCTAAATTCGATATATATATGTTAGTATACTGTATTGGTGTTTTTCTTTCTGACTTAATTCACTCAATACTATGGGCTCCAGTTTCATCCAACTCATTAGAACTGATTCAAATGTATTTTTAATGGCTGAGTAATATTCCATTGAGTATATGTATCACTGCTTTCTTATCCATTCGTCCACTGATGGACATCTAGCTTGCTTCCATGTCCTGGCTATTATAAACAGTGCTGTGATGAAAATTAGGGTACATGTGTCTCTTTCAATTCTGGTTTCCACAGTGTGTATGCCCAGCAGTGGGATTTATGGGTCATATGGCAGTTCTATTTCCAGGTTTTTTAAGGAACCTCCACACTGTTCTCCATAGCAGCTGTACTAGTTTGCATTCCCACCAACAGTGTAAGAGGGTTCCCTTTTCTCCACACCCTCTCCAGCATTTACTGTTTGTAGACTTTTGCAGAGCAGCCATTCTGACCAGCATGAGATGGTACCTCATTGTGGTTTTGATTTGCATTTCTCTGATCATGAGTGATGCCGAGCATCTTTTCATGTGTTTGTTAGCCATCTATATGTCTTCTTTGGAAAAATGTCTGTTTAGTTCTTTGGCCCACTTTTTGATTGGGTCATTTATTTTTCTGGAATTGAGCTGTAGGAGTTGCTTGTATATTTTTGAGATTAATTCTTTATTAGTTGTTTCATTTGCTGTTACTTTCTCCCATTCTGAAGGCTGTCTTTTCATTTTGCTTAGTTTCCTTCATTGTACAAAAGCTTTTAAGCTTAATTAGGTCCCATTGATTTATTTGTGCTTTAGTTTCCATTACTCTTGGAGGTTGGTCATAGAGGATCCTGCTGTTATTTTCATCAGAGAGTGTTTGCCTATGTTTTCCTCTAGGAGTTTTATAGTTTCTGGTCTTACGTTTAGACCTTTAATCCATTGTGAGTTTATTTTTGTGTATGGTGTTACAAAGTGTTTTAGTTTCATTCTTTTGCAAGTGGTTGACCAGTTTTCCCAGCACCACTTGTTAAAGAGATTGTCTTTTCTCCATTGTATATTTTTGCTTTCTTAATCAAAGGTAAGGTGTCTCTTTTTTTCTTGATGAGTCTTCTCAAAGGTTTGTCAATTTTGTTTGTTGTCTCAAAGAACTAGCTTTTAGTTTTATAAAACTTTGCTACTGTTTATTTCATTTCTTTCTGCTTGGATCTTTATGATTTCTTTCCTTCTACTAATTTTGGAGTCTTATTGTTCTTTTTCCAGTTGTTTTAGGTGTAAAGTTAGGTTGTATATTCCAAGTTTTTCTTGTTTCTTGAGGTAGGATTGTATTGCTATAAACCACTCTCAGAATTTCTGCTGCATCCCATAGGTTTTGAGTTGCCATGTTTTCTTTTCTTTTTTTTTTAAGGAAGAAAAGACCTCTTTATTTTTTTTAATTTTCTTTAATTTATTGTGTTGGTTTTGCTATACATGGACATGAATCTTCCATGGGTATACATATGCTCTCCCTCCAGAACCCCCCTCCCTCCTCCCTCCCTCCTCCCTCCCCCTGGGTCAGCCCAGTGCACCAGCCCCAAGCATCAACCCTGGGCTGGTGATTGATTTCACATATGATAATTAACATGTTTCAATGCCATTCTCCCATATCATCCCACCCTTGCCCTCTTCCACAGAGTCCACGAGACTGTTCTATACATCTGCGTTTATTTTCCTGTCTCGCATGCAGGGTTCTCGTTACCATCTTTCTAAATTCCATATATATGCATTAGTATACTGTATTGTTGCTTTTCCTTCTGGCTTACTTCACTCTGGATAATAGGCTCCAGTTCCGTCCACCTGAGTAGAACTGATTCAAATGAATTCTTTTTAATGGCTGAGTAATATTCCATTGTGTATATGTACCACTGCTTTCTTATCCATTTGTCAGTTGATGGGCATCTAGGTTGCTTCCATGTCCTGGCTATTGTAAACAATGTGGCGATGAACATTGGGGTACACGTGTCTCTTTCAATTCTGGTTTCCTCGGTGTGTATGCCCAGCAGTGGGATTGCTGGGTCATATGGCAGATCTATTTGCAGTTTTGTAAGGAATCTCCACACTGTTTTCCATAGTGGCTGTACTAGTTTGCATTCCCACCAACAGTGTAAGAGGGTTCCCTTTTCTCCACATCCTCTCCAGCATTTATTGCTTGTAGATTTTTGGATGGCAGCCATTCTGACTGGTGTAAAGTGGTACCTCATTGTGGTTTTGATTTGCATTTCTCTGATAATGAGTGATGTTGAGCATCTTTTCATGTGTTTGTTAGCCATTTTTATGTCTTCTTTGGAGAAATGTCTGTGAAGTTCTTTGGCCCACTTTTTGATTGGGTCATTTATTTTTCTCGAATGGAGCTGCAGGAGTTGCTGGTATATTTTTGAGATTAATTGTTTGTCCGTTGCTTCACTGGCTATTATTTTCTCCCATTCTGAAGGCTGTCTTTTCACCTTGCTTACATTTTCCTTTGTTTTCATTGTCATTTGTTTCTAGAAATTTTTTCATGTCCCTTTGATTTCTTTAGTAACCTGTAGGTTATTTAGAAATGTTTTGTTTGATCTCCATATGTTTGTGTTTCTTACAGTTTCTTCCTTGTAATTGATATCTAGACTCACAGTGTTGTGGTCAGAGAAGATGTTTGATAGGATTTCAGTTTTCCTAAATTTCCTGAGGTTTGATTTGTGACCCAAGATGTGGTCGATCCTGGAGAATGTTCCACGTGCTCTTGAGAAGTTGTATTCTTCTGCATTTTGATGGAATATCCTGAAGATATCAATGAGATCCATCTCATCTAATGTATCATTTAAGACCTGTGTTTCCTTATTAATTTTCTGTTTTAATGATCGGTCCATTGTTGTTAGTCTCCTACTATTATTAAAGTCTCCTACTATTATTGTGTTACTGTCAATTTCTCCTTTTATGTCTTTTAGAGTTTGCCTTATGTATTGAGGTGCTCCTATGTTGGGTGCATAGATATTTACAATTGCTATGTCTTCCTCTGAGATTAATTCCTTGATCATTATGCAGTGTCCTTCCTTATATTGTAATCTTCTTTATTTTAAGGTCTATTTTATCTGATATGAGGATTGCTACTACAGCTTTCTTTTGCTTCCCATTTGCATGGAATATGCCTTTCCATTCTCTCATTTTCAATCTACATGTGTCTTTAGGTCTGAAGTGGGTTTCTTGTAGATAGCATATATATGGGTCTTGTTTTTGTATCCATTCAGCCAGTCTGTGTCTTTTCGTGGAGCATTTAATCCATTTATATTTAAAGTAATTATTAATATATATGTTCCTACTGCCATTTTCTTAATTGTTTGGGGTTGATTCTGTAGATCTTTGTCTTTCTCTTGTATTTCTTGACTATATAAGTCCCTTTGACATTTGTTGTAAAGCTGGTTTGGTGGTACTGATTCTCTTAACTTTTGCTTGTCTCAAAAGATTTTTATTTCTCCTTCAATTTTCAATGAGATCTTTTCTGGGTACAGTAATATTGGGTGTAGACTTTTTTCCCTTTCAGTACTTTAAATATATCCTGCCAATCCCTTCTGGCCTGCAGACTTTCTGCTGAAAGATTATTTGTTAAACGTACAGGGTTTCCCTTGTATGTTACCTGTTGCTTTTCCTTTGCTGCTTTTACTGTACTTTCTTTGTGTTTAGTCTTTGTTAGTTTGATTAGTATGTGTCTTGATATGTTTCTCCTTGAGTTTATCTTGTATGGGACTCTTTGTGCCTCTTCGACTTCATTGACTATTTCCCTTTCCACATTGGGGCAGTTCTCAACCATTATCTCTTCAAAAATTTTCTCATAACTTTTCTTTTTCTCTTCTTCTTCTGGGATCCCTATAATTCAAATATTGGTGCATTTGGTATTGTCCCAGAGGTCTCTGAGACTATACTCAGGTCGTTTCATTCTTTGGACTTTATTCTTCTTTTGATAGGCTGTTTTCCACCATTTCATATTCCAGCTCACTTATTCCCTCTTCTGCTTCAGATATTCTGCTACTGATTCCTTCTAGAGTGTTTTTAATTTGAGTAATTGTGTTGTTTGTCTCTGTATGTTTATTCTTTAATTCTTCTTGTGAAGTCACTAAGTCATGGCTGACTCTTTATGAACCCATGGACTTTAGTCCACCAGGCTCCTCCATCCATGGAATTTTCTAGGAAAGAGTACTGGAGTGGGTTGCCATTTCCTTCTCCAGGGGATCTTCCCGACCCAGGAATCAAACCCAGGTCTCCCTCATTGTGGGCAGATGCTTTACTGTCTGAGCCACCAGGGAATCCCTTAATTCTTCTAGGTCTTTGTTAATTGATTCTTGCATTTTCTCCATTTTGTTTTCAAGGTTTTTGATCATCTTTACTATCATTATTCTGAATTCTTTTTCAAGTAGTTTGCCTATTTCTTCTTCATTTATTTGAACTTCTTGTTTCTAGTTTGTTCCTTAATTTGCATAGTATTTCTTTGCCTTTCCATTATTTATTTCTAACTTATTGTGCCTGTGGTCTCCTTTTCCCAGGTTTCACAGTTGTATTATTTCTTTCTTTTGGTATCTGCCCTCCTAAGGGTGGTCCAGTGGTTTGTGTTAGGTTTGTATAGAGTCAGATTTGTGCTCAGTTTTTTGTTTGTTTGTTTGCTTTTCCCCTGATGGGCAAGGCTGACTGAGGTGGTAATCCTGTCTGCTGATGATCTGGTTTGTATTTTTGTTTTCTGTTTAGATGAGCCTTCCTGCACAGGGTGCTACTGGTCGTTGGGTGATGCTGGGTCTTGTATTCAAATGGTTTCCTTTGTGTGGGTTCTCACTACTTGATAATCCCTAGGGTTAGTTCTCTGTCTAGAGTCTTGGAGTCAGTGCTCCCACTCCAAAGTTTCCAGGCTTGACCTCTTGTCAGGAACAAAGATTCCACAAGTGGTTTGTTCTGGCATTATGTGAGAGTAAATCAAATAGCCATAAATAAGAAACCAACGATGAACCCCAGACAAATGACAGTTACAAACAGGCAAATAATATTTAAAATAATGGGTTATACACATACACATATACACCCAAAAGCAATGTTAGAACAGTCCAACAAAAATACAGTAGACTGACCTGGCGAACAAAGGAGATAAAAAATTATATTTACCAGTTAAGAACAAAACTAACTAAAGTACAAACTGGGAAAAAAACTAAATCAAGGTGCCAAGTGGAGAATAAAATAATGAAAACAAAACTAAAAAATATGTTGAGAGGAAAGGAAAGAAGAAAAGAAAGCAAGAATAGATATGCAAAGTTACACATGGGTAGATGAAAAAGATTTATATACATTAAGGATTAACTGAAAGGGGGAAAGAACAATACAAAAGGCAAACAAATGAATAAATGTAGAAAAAGTACAATAGGCTTTAAAAATTAAAATTACAAAAAATAGGGGAAAAAAGGAAGAAATAAAAAAAAGAATATACCAAAATTTATGGGATACTGTAAAAGCTTGGCTCCAAGGATAATTTATAACTATAAATGCATACATTAAAATACTATCACAAACTGAAATCTAACTTTACATCTTGAGAATCTATAAAAAGCAGAGCAAAATAAACACAAGGCTAACATAAGGAAGGAAAAAACATAAATATTAGAGCAGAGATTAAAAAAAAAGTTTTAAAAATACTAGTTCAATGAAATCAAAAGTTTATTCTTTTAAGATATCAACAAAAATGACAAACCATTAGACTGACAGAGAAAAAGATACAAATGACAAAAATGAAAAATGATAGTGGATATATTACTACTGACCTTACAAAATTAAAAGGATTAGAAGAGAATATTAAGAACAAGCATTTGCTAAAAAGCTGGATAAAACAAGTTCCTAGACACACAAAATCTATTGAAATTGAAAACAGACCTTCCCTGGTGGTCTAGTGTGTAAGAAGCCTGTCAGTGCATGGGACACAGGTTCCTGGTATGGGAAGATCCCACATGCCACAAGGCAACTAAACCCATTTGCTAAAACTACTGAGTCTGTGTTCTAGAGCCCTTGAGCTGCAACTACTGAAGCCCATGCACCTAGAGCCTGTGCTGTGCAACAAGAGAAGCCACCACATGAGAAGAAGCCCGCTCACCACAGCTAGAGAGTAGCCTCCACTATCCACAACTAGAGTAAGCCCTCATGCAGCAATGAAGACCCAGAGCAGCCAATAAATAAATAATTGAGAAATTGAATGACAAAGAAACAGAAACTCTGAATAAACCTATAAATGTAGAGATTAAATCATTAATAAAAAATCTCTGTCAAAGACCTAAATCTAATAGCTTCATGCTGAATTATAGTAAACCTTTAAAAAGCTAACACCAATCCTTCTTAAACTCTTCAAAAAAACTGAAGACAATGGAACACTTACCAACAGAATCTATGAAGCCAGCATTGTCTTGATATTAAGCCAGATACTACAAGAAAGTAAAACTACAGACTAATAGCCCTTATAAATATTGATGAAAAATCCTCAAGAAAATACTAGCAAACTGAATTTAGCAACATATTTAAAAGATTATACACCATGGCTGAGAGAAATTTATTCCTGGAAGGCAAAGATGATTCAACATACAAAAATCGATCGATGTGATATACCACATTAACAGAATGAAGGGAAAAAAAATCATCTCAACTGATGCAGGAAAACCTAAGTCCAGCCAAAACCAGTGACCCACAGAAGGAATATTTTAAAAGAAACATAAAAATATATGTTATCAAGTGAGAAAGACATATTGCCAAAAAATAGGTATAGCATTCAAGTATACTTCAAAGCATGCAAACACCATACATTCATTATTTATATTATACATTATCTATATGTAATAACAGCATTTAAAATATTTTCAGAAATGAAACAACCAAATATAGACAACATAACTCTAAAAACTGTATCTGTCTGGTGGTTGAAGATAGGTGATAGAATATTGGTTATATCATACCATTCTTTCCACTTTGGATTAGGTTTGAAAGTTTTGATGATATAATAAAAACTGCTATACCATACAACAGTTTTTGAAAAATGAACTTTGGGAGGGGGCGGTCCCAAGATGGCAGGGGAATAGGATGGGGAGACCACTTTCTACCCTACAAATTCATCAAAATATCATTTGAATGCTGAGAAACTTCCACAAATCAACTTCTGAACACTGGTGGAGGACACCAGGCACCCAGAAAGGCAGCTCAATCTCTTCAAAAGGAGGTAGGACAAAATATAAAAGATGAAAAGAGAGACAAAAGAGTTAGGGATAGGGACCCATCCCAGGGAGGGAGTCATGAAGGAGAAGTTTCCAAACACCAGGGAACCCTCTCTCTGGCGGAACTGTGGGAAGTTTAGGAATCAAAGAGGGCAACATAACCTGGAGGGAAAAAAAGAAACCCACAGAATACGTGCCTAACCTCAACACCCAATAGAGAAGTAGCCCAGACGCTCACATCCACCACCAGCGAGTAGGGGCTGAACAGAGGTGCAGGCTGCATGCTTAGGGTAAGGATGGGGCCTGCATGCCCCAAGGACAATCTGAGAGAGCTAATGTGAGACAGCAATCCAAACTGTGGGATAGCCAGAGAGGGGAACAAAAGAAAACGGAGAAAGAGAGAACTTTCCCATGAAAAGTTCTAACCTAAGGCACAGCCTGGCCTGTTCACAGAACAAAGGACTGAGCAAATACCAAAGGAGAGCTAGCTGGCTGCAGATCAGCCCATCCCCCCGCCAGAGGAAGAGAGGCACGCAGACAACAGCCAGAGCCAGAGGGCAAGGGGCAATCTCGGCCCCAGAGACAGCATCTTCCACCACATTGTGAGCAGGCTCACAGTTGCTAACCAAGTCTTCCTGGGATCCTGGATGGTTGACATCAGCCAGGATGGTTGCAGCTAGATATCAGCTCCCCAGAGGAGGCACACAGCACACCTGAGATGGTGCTGTTGCGGAGCACCCAGGAAATCAAGTGGCTGGGACCAGGGAAGTGATTAAAATGCACAGACCACCTGGGACACTGCACTCATCAAGCACCTGGTCATCTGAGCTGCTCGGACCTGGGAAGGGCACAAAATGCAGGTCCAACCAAGTCTGTGTCTTTGTGGAGTACCCAAGAATCTGAACCTTATCAGTTTAGACCTGGAAAGTGCACAAAACCCAGGGCCCACTTGGGACATATCCCCTGCAGAGCAACCAGGAGCCTGAGTAGTCTAGACCGGGAAAGCACACGTTCCATGAGCTGGGACAAACCCAGTGTGGTCCATGAACTGTGAGCACTCCCAACACATGCCAGTGATATTTGTCTGCAGTGTTCCTCCCTCCCCACAGCACAACTGAACAAGTGAGCCTAAATAACTGACCACCATCACCCCATTGTGTCGAGGTGGAAATTAGACACTGAAGAGACTTGCAAACAGAGGAAGCCAAAATAAACAAAGAAGAGAGAACAGCTTTGGAAGTGACATGCACAATGGAATAAAACCCTATAGTTAGCATTGACTAAGCACTGGAAGGGGCCTAGAGAACTTGAGAAGAAGTATAAGCTGGGACAAGGAACTATCTGAAACTGAACTAACCCCACACTGCCCTGAACAGCTCCAGAGAAATTCCTAAATATATTTTACTATTATCATTTTTTAATCTTTAAAATCTTTATTACTCCTTTAATATTTATTTCTATAACCTATTATGTCCTTGCAAAAAAGACCTTATTTATAAAACAAATTATATATATATATATATTTTATATTTTTTTATGATTTTCTTTTGTTTTTTAATATTGTATTTTTGAGATTCTAACCTCTACTCTAGATTTTTAATCTTTGCTTTTAGGTATTTGTTATCAATTTTGTACCTTTAAGAATCTAATCTTCAGTACCCATTTTTACTTAGGAGTGTGATTACTGGCTTGATTGTTCTCTCCTCCTTTTGACTCTCCTTTTTCTCCCCCAGGTCACGTCTATCTCCTCCCTCCCCCTTCTCTTCTCTACCTAACTCTGTGAATCTCTTCGGGTGTTCTGGGCTGTGGAGAACACTAAGGGAACTGATCACAGGCTAGATTGGTCTCGCTCCTTTTGATTCCCCCTCTTCTCCTGCTCACCTCTATATATCTCCCTCCTCCCTCTTCTCTTCTCCATGTAATTCTTTGAACCTCTCTTGATGTCCCTCACTGTAGAGAACCTTTTCACCATTAACCTAGATGTTTTAGCACCATGCAGTATGGATGGAGAAGTCCTGAAGCTACTGTAAGAATAAGACTGAAAGCCAGAGGGAGGAAATTTAAATCCAAAACTTGAGAACACCAAAAAACTCCTGAGTTCAGAGAATATTGATCGGCAAGAGCTCAACCAAAAGCTTCCATATCTATACTGAAACCAAGCTCCACCCAAGAGCAAACAAGTTTCAGAGCCAAGACATACCAAGCTAATTCTCCAACAACACAGGAACATACCCTGAGCATTAAAACACAGGAGGCCAAAAGTCACACCAAACCCAAAGACACATAAAAATTCACTACTGGATACTTGATTGTACTCCAAAGAGAAGAGATCCAGTCCAACCCACCAGAATACCAACGTAAGTTTCCCTAACCAGGAAACCTTGACAAGCCACTCATCTAACCCCACCCACAGGGAGGAACCTCCACGATAAAGAGGAACCACAAACTTTCAGCATACAGAAAGGCTACCTCAAATACAGCAATCTAAACAATATGAAAAGGAAGGGAAATATTCAGCACATAAAGGAACATTATAAATGCACACCAAACCAAACCAATGAGAGGAAATAGGGAATCTACCCAAAAAAGAATTCAGAATAATGATAGTAAAAATGATCGAAAATCTTGAAAACAAAATGGAGTTACAGATAAATAGTTTGGAGACAAGGATTGAGAAGATGCAAGAAATGTTTAACAAGGACCTAGAAGAAATAAAATAAAAAATAGTTAATCAATAATGAATAATGCAATGACTGAGATCAAAAGCACTCTGGAGGGAACAAACAGTAGCATAACTGAGGCAGAAGATAGGATAAGTGAAGTGGAAGACAGAATGGTGGAAATAAATGAAGCAGAGAGGAAAAAAGAAAAAAAAACTAAAAGAAATGAGGACAACCTTAGAGATCTCTGGGACAATGTTAAACACCCCAACATTCGAATCATAGGAGTCCCAGAAGAAGAAGACAGAAAGAAAGACCATCAGAAAATACTTGAGGAGATAATAGCTGAAAGCTTCCCTAAAATGGGGAAGGAAACAGACACCCAAGTCCAAGAAACCCAAAGAGTCCAAAAAAGGATAAACCCAAGGTGAAACACCTCAAGATACATATCAATCAAATTAACAAAGATCAGACACAAAGAATAGATATTAAAAACAGCAAGGGAAAAGAAGCAAATAACACACAAGTGGATTCCCATAAGGATAACAGCTGATCGTTCATAGAAACTCTTCAGGCCAGAAGGGAATGGCAAGACATACTTAAAGTGAAGAAAGAGAAAAACCTAGATTACTGTAACCAGCAACGATCTCATTAAAACATAAAGGAGAAATCAAAAGCTTTACAGACAAGCAAAATCTCAGAGAATTCAGCACCACCAAACCAGCCCTCCAACAAATGCTAAAGGATCTTCTCTAGACAGGAAAAACAGAAAAGTTGTATAAACTCAAACCCAAAACAGCAAAGTAAATGGCAATGGAAGCATACTTATCAATAATTACATTAAAGGTAAATGGGTTGAATGCCCCAACCAAAAGACAAAGACTGGCTGAATGGATAGAAAACTAAGACCCATATATATGTTGTCTACAAGAAACCCACCTCAAAACAAGGGACACATACAGACTGAAAGTGAAGGGCTGGAAAAAGATATTTCATGGAAATGGAGATCAAAATAAAGCAGGAGTAGCAATACTCATATCAGATAAAATAGACTTTGAAATAAAGGCCATGAAAAGAGACAAAGAAGGATACTACATAATGATCAAAAGATCAATCCAAGAAGAAGATATAATAATTATAAATATATATGCACCCAAAAAAGGAGCATCACAATATGTTATGCAAATGTTAACAAGGGGAAATTAACAGTAACACAATAGTGGGATACTTTATTACCACACTCACACCTATGGATAGATCAACTAGACAGAAAATTAGCAAGGATACACAAAATTTAAATGATGCAATGGACCAGTTAGACCTAATTGAAATCTATAGGACATTTCACCACAAAAAAAATGAATTTCACCTTTTTGTAAAGTGTACACAGAATCTTCTCCAGGATAGACCACATCCTGTGCCATAAATCTAGCCTTAATAAATCTAAAAAAATTGAAATCTTTCAAGCCTCTTTTCTGATCATAACACAGTAAGATTAGATGTCAACTATAGGGAAAAAAACTATTAAAAATACAAACATATGGAGGCTAAATAACATGCTTCTGAATAACCAACAAATCACAGAAGAAATGAAAATATGAACAGAAATGAATGAAAATGAAAACACAACCCAAAACCTATGGGATTCAGTAAAAAACAGTGCTAAGGGAAAAGTTCACAGCAATACAAGCTTACCTCAATAAACAAGAGAAAAATCAAACAAATAATCTAACTCTACACCTATAGCAGCTGGAAAAAGAATAAATTAACAGCCCCAGGGTTAGTAGAAGGAAAGAAAACATAAAAATTGGGGCAGAAATAAATGAAAAAGAAACAAAGGAGACAACAGCAAAAATCAACAAAACTAAAAGCTGATTCTTTGAGGAGATAAATAAAATAGACAAACCATTTGCCAGACTCATCAAAAAAAAGGGAGAAGAATCAAATTAACAAAATTAG
>ML663448.1:1664762-1683740 GCA_007570785.1 Antilocapra americana | reverse complement strand
TAGAAATGAAAATGGAGAAATCACAACAGACAACGCAGAAATACAAAGGATCATAACAGACTACTATCAGCAACTATTTGCCAATAAAATGGTCAACTTGGAAGAAATGGACAAATTCTTAGAAAAGTACAACTTGCCAAAACTGAACTAGGAAGAAATAGAAAATCTTAACAGACCAATGACAAGCATGGAAATCGAAACTGTAAACAGAAATCTTCCAAGAAACAAAAGCCCAGGACGAGATGGCTTCACAGGTGAATTCTACCAAAAATTTAGAGAAGAACTAACACCTATCCTACTCAAACTCTTCCAGAAACTTGCAGAGGAAGGTAAACTTCCAAACTCATTCTAGAAGGCCACCATCACCCTAATACCAAAAACTGACATAGATGCCACAAAAAAGAAAACTACAGGCCAATATCACTGATGAACATAGATGCAAAAATCCTTAACAAAATTCTAGCAAGCAGAATCCAACAACATATTACAAAGATCATACATCATGACCAAGTGGGCTTTATCCCAGGGATGCAAGGATCCTTCAATATTCGCAAATCAATCAATGTGATACACCACATTAACAAACTGAAAGATAAAAATCACATGATTATCTCAACAGATGCAGAGAAAGCCTTTGACAAAATTCAACATCCATTGATGATTAAAAAAAAAAACCTCCAGAAATCAGGAATAGAAGGAACATTCCTCAACATAATAAAAGCCATGTATGATAAACCCACAGCAAACATTATCCTGAATGGTAAAAAACCAAAATATTTCCCCTAAAGTCAAACACAAGACAAGGGTGCCCACTCTCACCACTACTATTCAACATAGTTTTGGACGTTTTAGCCACAACAATCAGAGAAGAAAAAGAAATTAAAGGAATCCAAATTGGAAAAGAAGAGGTAAAACTTGCACTGTTTGCAGATGACATAATCCTCTACAGAGAAAACCCTAAAGACACCACTAGAAAATTACTAGAGCTAATCAATGAATATAGTAAAGTTGCAGGATATAAAATTAACACACAGAAATCCCTTGCATTCCTATGCACTAACAATGAGAAACAGAAAGAGAAATTAAGGAAACAATTCCATTCAGCATTGCAATGAAGAGAATAAAATACTTAGGAATATATCTACCTAAAGAAACACAAAACGTTTATACAGAAAACTATGAAACACTGATGAAAGAAATCAAAGAGGACACAAATAGATGGAGAAACATACCATGTTCATGGATTGAAAGAACCAATATAGTGAAAATGAGTATAGTACTCAAAGCTAGCTATAGATTCAATGCAATCCCCATCAAGCTACCAATGGTATTTTTCATAGAACTAGAACAAATAATTTCACAATTTGTATGGAAATACAAAAAACCTCGAATAGGTGGGAGGGGGGTTCTGGAAGGGGAACACATATATACCCATGGCGGATTCATGTCAATGTGTGGCAAAACCAACTTAATAATGTAAAGAAAAAAAAACTTCAAATAGCCAAAGCAACCTTGAGAAAGAAGAATGGAACAGGAGGAGTCAACCTGTCTGACTTCAGACTATACTACAAAAGCTACAGTCATGAAGATAGTATGGTACTGGCACAAAGACAGAAATATAGATCAATGGAACAAAATAGAAAGTCCAGAGATAAATCCACGCATCTATGGACAGCTTATCTTTGACAAAGGAGGCAAGAATATACAACAGAGAAGACAATCTCTTTAACAAATGGTGCTGGGAAAACTGGTCAACCACTTGCAAAAGAATGAAACTAGAACACTTTCTAATACCATACATAAAAATAAACTCACAATGGGTTAAAGATCTAAACATAAGACCAGAAACTATAAAACTCCTAGAGGAAAATATAGGCAAAACACTCTCTGACATAAATCACTGCAGGATCCTCTATGATCCACATCCCAGAATAATGGAAATAAAAGCAAAAATAAACCAATGGGACCTAATTAAACTTAAAAGCTTTTGTACAACGAAGGAAACTATAAGCAAGGTGAAAAGACAGCCTTCAGAATGGGAGAAAATAATAGCAAACGAAGCAACTGACAAAGAATTAATCTCAAAAACACATAAGCAGCTCAATTCCAGAAAAAATAAATGACCCAATCAAAAAGTGGGCCAAAGAACTAAACAGATGTTTCTCTAAAGAAGACATACAGATGGCTAACAAACACATGAAAAGATGCTTAACATCACTCATGATCAGAGAAATGCAAATCAAAACCACAGTGAGGTACCATCTCACACCAGTCAGAATGGCTGCTATGCACAAGTCTACAAACAATAAATGCTGGAGAGGGTGTGGAGAAAAGGGAACCCTCTTACACTGTTGGTGGGAATGCAAACTAGTACAGCCGCTATGGAGAACAGTGTGGAGATTGCTTTAAAACCTGGAAATAGAACTGCCATATGACCCATAAATCCCACTGCTGGGCATACACACCAAGGAAACCAGAATTGAAAGAGACATGTGTACCTCAATGTTCATCACAGTACTGTTTACAATAGCTAGGACATGGAAACAACCTATATTTCCATCAGCAGACGAATGAATAAGAAAGCTTTGGTACATATACACAATGGAATATTACTCAAGCCATTAAAATGAATGCATTTGAATCAATTCTAATGTGGTGGATGAAATTGGAGCCTATTATAAAGAGTGAATTAAGTCAGATAGAAAAACACCAATACAGTATAGTAACACATATATATGGAATTTAGAAAGATGGTAACAATGACTCTATATGGGAGACAGCAAAAGAGACACAGATGTATAGAACAGACTTTTGACTCTGTTGGAGAAGGCAAGGGTGGGATTATCTGAGAGAATAGCATTGAAACATGTATATTATCATGTGTGAAACAGATCACCAATCCAGGTTCGATGCATGAGACAGGGTGCTCAGGGCTCGTGCACTGCGCTGACCCAGAGGGATGGGATGGGGAGGGAGGTAGGAGGGGGGTTCAGGATGGAGAACTCATGTACACCCATGGCTGATTCATGTCAATGTAAGGAAAAACCATTACAATATTGTAAGGTAGTTAGTCTCCAATTAAAATTAATTAATTTTTAAAAAATAAATAAAAATTTAAAAAAATATAACCACCATACAATCCAGCAATTTCATTCTTGGGTATTTTTTATAAAAAAAAAAAACACGGTACTTCAAAAAGATATCTGCACCTCTCTGTTCACTACAGCATTATTTTTAATAGCCAAGATATAGAAGCAACCTAAGTGTCCACTGATACAGAGATAAAGAAGATGTGGTGTATACATACACACACACCATGGAATATTACTCAAGTCACAAAAAAGAATAAAATCTTCTATTTCCAACAATATCAATGGACCTAGAAGGTATTATGCTATGTGAAGTAAGTCAGAGAAAGATAAATACAATATCATTTCACTTATATGGAATATGGAAAGCAAAACAAATGAACAAACATAACAAAACAGAAACAAACTCAGAGACACAGAGAACAAACAGGAGGTTTCCAGAGGGGAAGGGTGGGAGGGGATGAGTGAAATAGGTGAGGGAGATTAAGAGGTACAAACTTCCAGTTACATAATAAATGAGTTATGGGAATGAAAGACACAGCATGAGAAATACAGCCAACAATCTTATAATAACTTTGTATGGTGACTTTGGTCTTTGAAAACTGCCCTAAATTTGCTATTGACTTATTGTGATCATATTGTGATATATAGAAATATCAAGTCATTATGTTGTGTACCTAGAACTAACAGAGTGTTACAAGTCAATTATACTTCAATAAAAAAATAATGAAAAAAGAAAAAAGTAATAATAATAAAATAAATATAAAATAAACAGCAAGTAATAAGTCATTAGAAAAAAACATAAATTGATGAATGTGCATTAAAATTATAAACACAACCACATTTATTTAAGAATGTATTCCAATATCAAACAGCAAAGTTCAACAGTGCAAAAGCACAATTACTTTTGCACCAACTTAAATAGCTACATTGGCAAAAACCTTATTTTCAAATAAGGTCATATTCCAAAGTTATAAGGTAGATATGAATTTCTGAAGTACAGCATTCAGCCCACTATACTGGGCATTTTCAATTTGCCAAAGAGTCACTGCTGTTACCAGACTGATCTCCTCTGCTGCTTCTTGGTTCTATTTATGGGTAGGTGACTATAAACCTTTTTCTTTCCAGGTCTCCAAACTCCAGTATAATTTGATAGTCTACAATGTCCAATTCAAAATAACGGATGCGGTTTTCGTCTTCTTTTATTTTCGAAGACATCTAGCTCTAGATATGAGTTAAAATTGACAGAAGGGACTTCCCTGGTGGTCCAGTGTTTAAGAATCTGCCTGCCAATGCAGGGTACACATGCTTGATTACTGGTCCAGGAAGATCCCATATACCATGGGGCAACTAAGACCATGTACCACAGCTACTGATCCTGTGCTCTAGAGCCTGTAAACCACAACTACTGAGCTCACACATCACAACTACTGAAGCCCGTGTGCCATAGAGCTCATGTTCCACAACAAGAGAAACCACTGCAGTAAGTCTGTGCACCAAAACTAGAGGGTAGTCCCCACTCGCCACAACTAGAGAAAGCCTACGTGCAGCAATGAAGACCCAGCACGAGCAAAGACACATAAATAAATGGTACAAATTAACTTAAAAAATGACATAGAAGTCAGAAAAATGAATTTAAAATTATGATTTTTTAAAAAAAATTGACCAGACATTAAGTAATTCACAATTGTCAAAGAGGAAGATGATTCCAATGTCTAGCCAAATTGAGAACAGCTCTAGAGCTGTAGTTTTCCACATGAGATTTCCCTGACCATCAGCATCACTGGCATCAGCTGGGTGCTCCTTAGAAATGCAGAAGTTCAGTCCCCACCCCAGACCCACTGAATAAGAACTGTCATTCTAACACTTTTCTCCAGATGATTCATATGCTCTGTTCTTAAACTCTGATGCCAAAAATAAAAAGAAGTCTAACCCTGCCATATAATTCCATACTTTCTGGCAGGAATGAGTTATTTGTTTTGCTGAGATTTGATAGGGACTGTTACACTTACACACACACACACACACACACACACACGCACACACTGGTCCTTTCCCTTCCCACAGTGTCAGCAGCTTTCCAAATGAACAAGCTGTTTCCATGACATCAAACCCTTAACTCAAAGCAGATATACCAACCATGCAGGAGTGTGACAGCACAATGCACCATTTCATGTATATTTTATTTGTGTTCTTGGTCTCAAATGTCTCTTCCTTGAAAAAGAAATCCTTGTGGAAAAAAAGCCTAGCATTTAGAGCAACACATTAATTGACAAATGTGTCACCCTTTTTTCTCCCATAAGTAGAGTGCTCTGAAGGATTGTGTTAAATTTCTTGTCATGGTTAATCAATCAGGAATAATCATATGAATGAATGACTAGTAAATTAATGATACTCTCCCTCTCCACTGAAAGTGCTTCCTTCCCCCCTACAGTCCAGGCCATTCTATTCTTCATATAGTCTGAAAGTCTTTTTTCTTTGCTGTGAACATGCTTTTTTATCTAACTTCTCTGAACAAATGATGAGAAAATCCTCCCTTTGGCAGTATCTGTATTTCATAATATCCTGACCAGAGAGAGACAACCCGGGAATGTGACTACTAGAAATTCATTTGCATGAACAGCAGCCTGAAAAGATATAGTGAGTCAAGCCCTAGCCTCTCCCTAAAAATCCTCCCTTAAATGTTTATCTCCACAGTTTTTCTAAATTAATTTACCCTGTCAACAAATTTAAAGGAGATATCACATCGTGTTTAATGCCACCTAGTTTAGAAATAGTCAAGTCTGTTCTGCAGGGAACAGACCAAATTCAAAGTGCAGAAAGGAACCAAGTGTGAAAAGGGCGGTTAAATAAGCACATACTCGACAAAGCTCCAAGCCCCAGAACTACAGGCTCAGATGCAAATTGGCTTCACTGTGGAAGGTTCAGGCAGGAGCTGTTGGAATTCTTCACAGCATTTTCTAGTCCATGACACCTACCAGGCTTTCGCCCACCTGCTCACACAACTAAAATGTGAGAAAAACTGAGCGTTGCTTGAATGCATAATTCCCAAGTGCTTATGGCAACTAGATATCTGAATCTGAGGGGTTCGGCCCATTCCCTGCTCCTCTGCTCCCAGGATTCACTCATTCAATCCCAGGGCTGAAGGGTATGAATCACTGCCGTAAGTCACCGGCAATCTCCAAATATATACGGAGAATTTGGGGAAATAAAACAAGGTGATGTTCTCCCCACAACCTTCAAGAACTGGCTTTGTGACAAGAGCCAACGCCAGGGGAACCTAGCCATCAGAAGGAAGAGACAGCCCAGAAAATCCCTTTGAGACAGGAGGGATAACAGGAAAGAAGAGAAAGGAGCAGGAGTGAAGCAGGGGCTGACAAAACAGGGCCAGGCCAAGAACTCAGCCAGCTGCTTCTATCAGTGTTGCCATTTCTCCAGGAGGCAAATGGGCTGCATTTTCTACATGAGTGTGGCAGCCATTCTCCCATCCCACCTCTCAGGGTGAGGTGGCCTGTGTCTACTTTGATGACTTCAGCACAGAGCACAATGAAGGACTAACAGTAGGAGCGCCAGGTACTAGGTTGGCCAAAAGTTCATCTGGGTTTTTCCATAAGCTGTTACTGAAAACCTGAATGGACTTTTTGGCCAACCACACATATTTGTTGATAGCACAAATAAATTAATCAAATAAATGAGTAATTAATGAGACACAAAGGTTCTCAACAAAGTTTATCTAATACTATTTTCAGAGATTTAGCATTATAAAATGATACCTGCATTCTTCTGGGGAGGTGTGGGGAAGGATTTGTTTCCCTAGACAAAATAAAATCCAATATTGAAATATAAACAGAATTTTAAATCTCATGAAAGGACATGACTGTGTTTTCCTAATAAGATATTATACACAATATAAGTGGAAACACATGCAATTCAGACAGGATTGTTTTTGAGTGTGTCTCAGTGACTGAGCAGGAAAGCTAGCCCAGAGTTCCTGAGTTTTTTTCAAAGTCCCTGTCCAACACTTTACTCTGTATTCTGCAACAACTTTCCATTTTTCTTAGTTCCTCAGAGTCAAGCACATCATGGAAGCTGATAGTGGTGATGAGTACATTTCCCTGGATGGATGAACCAAGCAGGTTTATGAACCAACATGAAGCAGCAATTAACAAGCATATGAAAAAAAATACTCACTAGAATATACAGAAGAGTCTGGGAAAGAGGCATGTTTTGAGCATAACCACACACAGTAGAAATTTAAGAAGGAGTAAATCTTGGCAACAGAAAAGGTTTGATTGTCTTGCAGATGCTCTACTGAGTAAGAGATCTTAATAACTGTTACACTATCCCCACTCTCGGCCAAAGTCCCTGGCCCCTCCAGCATCTGGTGATGGACCTAAACAATGAATAGCCCACACAGCGGATGGAGAAGGAGAAGCCAGACCCTGTACAGGGTAGGTGGATGCCCAATACTATCTTTCAGCACTAAAATTCTACTGGAACCTGGACTTCCCAGGCCACCATAGCCTTTAGACACACAAATGAACCATAATAAAGTGTTATGGCTCTCCAATCCCTCTTTTTTTAATTTATTTATTTTTAATTGGGGGATAATTGCTTTCCAATACTGTGTTCGTTTCTGCCATCCATCAACACGAACCAGCCATAGGTATACATATGTCCCCCCTCTCTTGAACCTCCTTGGCCACCTCCCACCCATCTCACCCCTCTAGGTTGTCACAGAGCACTGATCTGAGCTCCCTGAATCATACAGCAAGTTCCCACTGGCTATCTATTTTACATATGGTAATATATATGTTTCAATGCTACTCTCTCTATTGGTCCCACCCTCTCCTTCCCCTACTGTGTGCAAAACTCTTTTCTCTATGTCTGCATCTGCATCACTGCCCTGCACATAGGTTCATCAGTACCATCTTTCTATCCAATCTCTCTTTAATGCCTTTGCAAAGTTGGCATGTCTCTAATGGGTGCTTCACGTGGGCTCTGCATTTGTCTCCTCTGCTACTCTCCCTGGAATCTCAGCTCATGTCGTGGCCCCTCTGCTCACTGAAAATCAGACAAAAAGGTCACCTCCTCACCCTGCCACTCGGATGACTGTAATTACTGCTGGCCTGGCCCCAGCAGACAATGCAGAGAGCAGCCAGAACCCTGACTCACCATTCCACCCTCTGCCAGCACCAACAGCTCACCACCTCAGGGCATCCTCTCGGCCTATTAGAGGGGCAAGGCAGGAGGTACCCAGTGGATACCCAGGAAGTCATTCCCAGCTGATAATGATTGAACTGGAAGATAAAACCCCAAACTTTCTTGCTCCCTGGGTGGGATAACTCAGAGGTATGTTTTCTATTCCCTCTCAATGACCCCTGTTAAGACTGAGCTTCATTTAGCTGCACTGGTGACACACTCACTGGTGTGCACTCTATTGACATCTGTTACCAAACACACTTTGGCATTTTGTAACATAAGCTGCCCACTTAAGCAAGGAAACACTCAATTGCTTTTGTTTCCATGTAGACAAGTATGATAATGGTATATACCATGTCCTGTGAAAGGGGGAGTGTGGCAGAAATGTCAGAGCCTGCCTCTGTCACCTCAGGCCTTACCCTTATCATGAACCCCTGGCCCACTGCTGCCTGCCCTGCACCTGCAGTTCTTCACCTAAGGAAATTTCCTGGATGTTGGAACCCAGCAGTGAATGAGTACCCCCCAGGAGCAGCCCTCAACCAATGACTGGGTGAGACACTTCTGAAGCACATATGCTATACTGGCTCCCAGTGTTTCCAGTAGAATTATCCTCCAGTTATCCATGGTGCTAACTTGCTTAACAACACATCCTTCTCTTCCTTAATTCACCTACCCTCCCTCCACTCTTCTGCCACTGCTTCCTTGGATCAGCTTCCAAACTATTTGTCCGCGAATCTTCACCTCAGAATCACATGGGGGGGAAGACAAGCTAAGACAGAAAAGAGAAACAAATCTAAATATCTAGGATCCTAAATAACACATAAACAGTCAAAGAAGGACAGGAACCCTTAAGTTCCTAAATTCTGTCTCCTAAAATGTTCAATATGAAGGTAAATGGAAACACTTGGGATTCAAAGGCCTCAGGTTTATTGACCAAAAATTAAAATCTAAAGGAGCATTTCTGAACCCAATTCCAGACTGATAAAGATCCTCATATACCCTGGTCCTTCAGCATTTTCTCTTCTGTCTGTTCCATAGGATCTGATGGGTTTCCTAAAGGAACATTGCCTAGTCTATCTCATAAAAGCTTCAAGTAGTAGTTAACATACACTTATAAAATATTAACTCTTTGCACCCAGTTGTTCTTTACCTTTCAAACTCCACTTTAAAAAGATCACTATAATATGTTTTATTCTTATTATAAAAGTAATAGAGGCTCACAGTAGTTTTTAATTTGAAAAATACTAAACAAAGGGAAAGTAAAATTTCCATCACCAAAGAAATTGATTATTAAATTTTGGTGTATTTTCTTCTATATTTGTTGTTGTTTGGTCAATAAGTCATGTCTGACTCTTTGCAACCCCACAGACTATAGCCTGCCAGTCTCGTCTGTCCCTGGGATTTCCCAGCCGAGAATACCGGAGTGGGTTGCCATGCCTTCCTCCAGAGGATCTTCCCGACCCACAGATCGAACCTATGTCCCCGCATTCACAGGAGTATTCTTTACTACTAAGCAAGCCATCAGGGAAGCCCATTCCTATACCGTCTGTGTGTGTGTGTGTGTGTGTGTGTATGTGTGTAGTTTTTCTGCAAAATTAGCATTATTCTATATAATATTTTACATAGATATGGTGACAGCTCTCAATTTGCCATTACCATTAGAGCTGAAGACTCATGAATAGTATCAAATCAACAAGTAATACACAAAAAATTATTTTAGTTTTTTTAACCTTGTCCTTCTCCTTTCCTTTTATAGAACCATTTTATATGAACTGATTTTTAAAATCTAAGAAGACATTAAAATGTAACAACGCTTCCCTTCTCTGCCCATCTTTCTAAAAACTGTTAATGAACAGTGAACTGGTCAATCAGCAGGTGCAAGCAGAGAAAGAGAAAAGGGGCCAAGCTGATGGAGAAGATAACTAGCTTCAGATAATCAAGGCTGATTGTGCATTCACTTCCCTGTGAATGTCTAGAGCTGTGAAGGGCAATTACCAAGTGCATTAAGTAGAGGGAATTCTATGTTGCTTCTTTTATCATCTCTGATCATCTGTTGAGCTGTTAGACACCACTTTCTGGAACTCATTTGTAATCAGTACATAGAAGGCCGAAGGCCCCAACAGGTGTGGTCCTGAATTTTGCAAAAGGTTGCAAAATAGCCCCTCTGAAATTACAGATAATAAGAGCTATCATATAAAGGACAGATGCCTCCCCAATAGATAACTCATTTAAAAGAAAACTTCTAAAGATATTTGTTGCTGATAAAAGAAAATTATTTGCTAAATCTCATAAAGAGGCTTGAGTTCTTCTCTAAAATGAAATCTACAATATAATTACTACCAGTGGATAAACCATACTCCTGGAAAGGAAGTGTACAAAAGCAGAAAATTGTGATAATCAAAAAATGACAGAGGAAGAGGATGGTGGTAAAATTAATACTTATTGAATACTATGCATGCATTTGGACTGGGAGCTTGGTATCAGTTAAGCTTCAAACTACTCTATGAAATGCATTTTACTCTTTCCACTTTACAGATACAGAAACTGAGCCCTCAGAGAGATGAGGTAATAAACAGCAGGCAGAAAAGCTGACATTCCAATCCATGACTGCCTTATGCCAAAGTGCTGGATGGTAAAATGTCAGTATTTATCATAAATATTTCCATGAAGAGAAAGCTCGGATTCTATTAATACTACCACAGTTATATAGATTGAAATACCATTTTTTTTACTGTTTTTTTTTGGCTGTACCACTCAGCTTCCAGGACCTCTTAGTTCCCCAACCAGGAATTGAGCCCAGACTCTTGGCAATGAAAGCCGACTGAAATTCAATTATTTTTCTTATCAAGAAATTTCTTTTTCATATCAAGAAAATGTGTGCTGTCTCCTGCATATGCATCTCCAGTATAAATGACTGTGAGCCATTGTTCTGCTGGAGATAGTTTTCAGTGTAAATTAGCAAATGGACGGGGGACTTCCCTGGTGGACCAGTGGTTAAGACTCCACCATCCAATGCAGAGGACACTGATTCAATTCCTAGCCCGGGAAACAATATTCCACATGCTATGGGGAAACTAAGCCCATGGGCCACAAGTACAGAGCCCAGGAGGTGCAACTACTGAAGCCCGAGAGCGTACAGCCCATGGTCCATAACAAGAGAAGCCACCACAATGAAAAGCCATGCACCCCAACTAGAGAGTAACCCCTGCGCACCACAAAAGAAAGCCTGTGTACTGCAATGAAAACCCAGCACAGCCATAAATAAATAAATAAACTGGCAACTTATGGCTTTGATTACTGCTACTTAGCAACTACTGACTTATGGAGAAAGCAAGGGACATACAGAAAAACATCTACTTCTGCTTAACTGACTATGCTAAAGCCTTTGACTGTGTGGATCTCAACGAACTGTGGAAAATTCTTAAAGAGATGGGAGTACAAGACCACCTTATTTGTCTCCTGAGAAACCTAAATGCAGGTCAAGAAGCAATACTTAGAACCAGACATGGAACAAGGGACTAGTTCAAAACAGGGAAAGGAGTACAAGGCTGTATATTGTCACTCTGCTTATTTAACTTATATTCAAGGTATATCATGTGAAATGCCAGGCTGGATGAATTCTAAGCTGGAATCAAGATTGCCGGGAGAAATATAAATAACTTCAGATTAGCAGATGACACCACCCTTATGGCAGAAAGTGAAGAATAACTAAAGAGCCTCTTGATGAAACTGAAAGAGGAGAGTAAAAAAGTTGGCTTAACTCAACACTCAGAAAACAAAGATCATGGGGCGGTCCTAAGATGGTGGAAGAATAGGACCGGGAGACCACTTTCTCCACAACAAATACACCGAAAGAACATTTAAAAGCCAAGCAAACTCCACAAAACAACTTCTGAATGCTGGCAGAGGACATCAGGCACCCAGAAAGGCAGCCCATTGTCTTCAAAAGGAGATAGGATAAAATATAAAAAATAAAAAGAGATATGAAAGAGATAGGGATGGAGATCCAACCTGGGAAGGGAGTCTTAAGAGAGAAGTTTCTGACTACCAGGAAACATTCTCCCCGGCGGATCTGTGGCGAGTCTCAGATGGCAAAACAACCGGGAGCAAAAATAGATAAATAATTAACCCCACAGATTACATGCCTAACTGCAACTCCCAGTGGAGCGGCAGCCCAGACGCCCCATCCCGCACTAGCAAGTGCAGGCTGATCAGGGAGGGGCAGGCTGCACCGCTTTGGGTAAGAATTGGGACTGAATGTCCAAGGGCAACCCGAGGGAACTAGCCTGAGATGGCAACCTTGGCTGTGGAATAGCTTTCCTGCGAAAAGCCACTGCCAGGTCCACGCACAGAACAAAGGGCTGCGCGGAGCTAGTCAGCTGCTGGCTGCAGACCGGCCCACCCCTCGCTGGAGACTGGAAGGCAAGCGCAGCTAGAGCCTGGTGCAATCGTGGCCCCAGAGAGACATCCTCTACCAAAACTGTGGGCAGACTTCGTTGCTAACCAAGACTTCTTGGGATTCTGGATGGTCACTGCCAGAGATCAGCTCTCCACACACCGGAGAGGGCATGCCCAGTTGTACACCCAGAAAACCAATTGGCTGGGATGGGGGAGGGGAGAAGTTGCAGCCCCCAGCAACGCTGGGCTGCTCGGACCTGGGAAGTACAGGCAACCCCAGGGGCCTACCTCAGAGAGTTCCCGGCGGAGCGACCTAGAGCCTGAGCAGTGTGGGCTGGGAAAGTACACAGGCTATGAGCAGGGGACAAACCCCAGAGTGGCTGAATCACTGTGAGCGCATGCCAGTGATATCTGTTTGCAGTGTTCCTCCCTCCCCAAAGCACGACTGAACAACTAAAGCCTAAAAGAGTGACCACAACTGCCCCCCTTGTGTCAGGGCAGGAAACAGACACTGAAGAGACCAGCAAACAGAAGAAGCTAAAATAATCAGAGGGAACAGCTTTGGTAGTGACAGGAATAACAGATTAAATCCCTGCAGTTGGCACCTACTACATAGGAAGGAGGCTATAGACCTTGAGAAGTACAAGCCAGACCAAGGAACTATCTTAAAATGAATTGACCCCTCACTGTAAGCAACAGCTCCAGGGAAAGCCCCAGATATATTTTTACTATGATCATTTTTTAAATTTATTACTATTTTTTTAATTTTTATATTTGTATTTTTTTAAGTCTCCTATAACTCCTTCAATTATCATCTATTACATAGCAAAAACAAGACCCTATTATTTAAACAAACTTAATATATGTATATGTAACAATTTCTGTGACTCTGTTTTTTGGGGGTTTTTGTTTGTTTGTTATTGTCGTGCACCTGTTTTTTTTTTTTTTCCCTCTTTCTTCATTTCTTTTTTTTAAACTGTACTTTTGAAAATCTAACCTTGACTCTAGATTTTTAATCTTTGATTTTTAGTATTTGTTATCAACTTTGTATCTTTAAGAATCCAATCTTCAGTACTCAGTTTTACTTTGGAGTGAGATCACTGGCTCGACTGCTCTCTCCCCATCTTTGACTCTCCTTTTTTTTCCACCAAGTCGCCTCTATCTCCCTCCTCCCCCTTTTTTTCTCTACCCAACTCTGTGAATCTCTTTGAGTGTTACAAGTTGTGAAGAACACTTAGATAACTGATTACTGGCTGGATCTGTCTCTCTCCTTTGACTCCCTCTTTTCACCCCCTTGGCCACCTCTGTCTCCTCCCTCCCTCTTTTCTTTTTGGTATAACTCTGTGAACATCTCTGAGGGACCCAGACTGTGGAGAGCACATAGGGAAGTGATCACTGGCTAGCTTGCCCTCTCCCCACTTGATTCCTCTCTTCTCCTTCTGATCACCTCTATCTCCCTAATCCCTCTTCTTCTCTTCATGTAACTCTGTGTACCTCTCTGGGTGTCCCTCACTGTGGAGAAACTTTTCATCATTAACCTAGATGTTCTACCATTGGTGCTGTATACATGGAGGAGTCCTGAAGCTACTGTAAGAATAAGGCTGAAAATCAGAGGCAGGAGGCTTAAGCCTAAATCCTGAGAATACCAGAGAACTCCTGAATCCAGGAAGCATTAATCGATAGAAGCTCATCAAACACCTCCATACCTACACTGAAACCAAGAACCACCCAAGGGCCAACAAGTTCCAGAGTAAGATACACCATGCAAATTCTCCAGCAATACAGGAACCTAGCCTGGAGTTTCAATACACAGGCTGCCCAAAGTCACACCAAGCCCACTGACATCTCAAAACTCTTTACTGGACACTTCATTGCTCGCCAGAGAGAAGAAATCCAGATCCACCCATGAGAACACCAACACAATCTTCCCCAACCAGGAAACGCTGACAAACCACTGGTCCAACCCCACCCAAAGTGAGGAACCTCCACAGTAAAGATGTAACACAGCAATATAAACAAGATGAAAAGACAGAGAAATACCCAGCAGGTAAAAGAACAGGATAAACGCCCTCCAAACCAAACAAAAGTGGAAGAAATAGGGAATCTACCTAATAAAGAATTTCAAATAATGATAGTGAAAATGATCCAAAATCTTGAAAACAAATTGGAGTTATAGATATATAACCTGGAGACTAGCATTGAAGACTTAGAAGGAATAAAAGGACTTAGAAGAAATAAAAAAGAGTCAAAATATAATGAATAATGCAATAAATGAGATCAAAAACACCCTGGAGGGAACTAACAGTCAAATAACAGATAGAAGATAGGATAAGTGAGGTAGAAGATAGAATGGTAGAAATAAATGAAACAGAGAGGAAAAAAGAAAAAAGAATTAAAAGAAATGAAGACAACCTCAGAGATCTCTGGGACAATGTTAAACACCCCAACATTCGAATCATAGGAGTTCCAGAAGAAGAAGACAAAAAGAAAGACCATCAGAAAATACTTGAGGAGATAATAGTTGAAAAATTCCCTAAAATGGGGAAGGAAATAATCACCCAAGTCCAAGAAACCCAGAGAGTACCAAACAGGATAAACCCAAGGCAAAACACTCCAAGACACATGTTAATCAAATTAACAAAGATCAAACACAAAGAACAAATCTTAAAAGCAGCAAGGGAGAAACAACAAACAACACACAAGGGGAATCCCATAAGGATAACAGCTGATCTCTAAATAGAAACTCTTCAGGCCAGAAGGGAATGGCAGGACATATTCAAAGTGATGAAAGAAAATAATATACAACCCCGATTACTCTACCCAGCAAGGATCTCATTCAAATTTGAAGGAGAAATCAAAAGCTTTACAGACAAGCAAAAGCTGAGAGAATTCAGCAACACCAAACTAGTCCTCCAACAAATGCTAAAGGATCTTCCCTAGACAGGAAACATGGATAGGGTGTATAATCTCAAACCCAAAACAATAAAGGAAATGTCAATGGGATAATACTTGTAAGTAAGTACCTTAAATGTAAATGGGTTGAATGCCCCAACCAAAAGACAAAGATTGGCTGAATGGATAAAGAAACAAGACCCCTATGTATGTTGTCTACAAGAGACCCACCTGGAAACAAGGGATACATACAGACTGAAGGTGAAGGGCAGGAAAGAGATATTCCATGCAAACAGAGACCAAAAGAAGCAGGAGTGGCAATACTCATATCAGATAAATTAGACTTTAAAATAAAGGCAGTGAAAAGAGATAAAGATGGACATTACATAATGATCAAAGGATAAATCCAAGAAGAACATATAACAATTATAAACATATATGCACCCAACATAGGAGAACTGCAATACATAAGGCAAATGCTAACAAATATGAAAGGAGAAATTAACAATAACACAATAATAGTGGAAGACTATAATAGCCCACTCACAATGATGGATAGATCAACTAAACAAAAAATTAACAAAGAAACACAAACTTTAAATGATACAATAGGCCAGTTAGACCTAATTGATACCTATAGGACATTTCATCCCAAAACAATGAATTTCACCTTTTTCTCAAGCGCACACGGAACCTTCCCCAGAATGGATCACATCCTGGGCCAGAAATCTAGACTTGGTAAATTCAAAAAAAAATTGAAATCGTTTTAAGCATCTTTTCTAACCACAATGCAGTAAGATTAGATGTCAATTACAGGAGAAAAACCTTTACAAATTCCAACATATGGAGGCTGAACAACACGCTGCTGAATAACCAACAAATCACAGAAGAAATCAAAAAATGCATAGAAACGAATGAAAATGAAAACACAACAACCCAAAACCTATGGGACACTGTGAAAGCCGTGCTAAGAGGAAGGTTCATAGCAATACAGGCTTACCTCAAGAAACAAGAAAAAAGCCAAATAAATAACGTAAATTTCCACATAAAGCAACTAGAAAAGGAAGAAATGCAGAAGCCCAGGGTTAGTAGAAGGAAAGAAATCTTAAAGATCAGGGTAGAAATAAATGCAAAAGAAACCAAAGAGACCACAGCAAAAATCAAGCAAGCCAAAACCTGGTTCGTTGAGAAGATAAACAAAATTGACAAACCTTTAGCCAGACTCATCAAGAAACAAAAAGAGAAAAACCAAATCACAAAATTAGAAATGAAAAGGAGAAATCACAACAGACAACACAGAAATACAAAGGATCATAAGAGACTATTATCAGCAACTATATGCAAATAAACTGGACAACTTGGAAGAAATAGACAAATTCTTAGAAAAGTACAACTTTCCAAAACTAAACCAGTAATAGACAGAAAATCTTAACAGACCCATCACGAGCATGGAAATTGAAACTGTAATCAGAAATCTTCCAGAAAAAAAAAGCCCAGGACCAGATGGCTTCACAGCCGAATTCTACCAAAAAATGTAGAAAAGAATTAACACCTATCCTACTCAAACTCTTCCATAAAATTGCAGAGGAAGGTAAACTGCCAAACACACCCTAATACCAAAACGCAACAGAGATTGGCCAAACTACAGGCCAATATCACTGATGAACACCGATGCAAAAATCCTTAATAAAATTCTAGCAAACAGAATCCAACAACACATGAAAAAGATAACACATCATGACCAACAGGCTTTATCCCAGGGATGCAAGGATTCTTCAATATCTGCAAATCAATCAATGTAATACACCACATTAACAAATTGAAAAATAAAAGCCACATGATTATCTCAATAGAAGCAGAGAAAGCCTTTGACAAAATTCAACATTCCTTTATGATAAAAACCCTCCAAAAAGCAGGAATAGAAGGAAAATACCCAACACAATAAAAGCTATACATGACAAACCCACAGCAAACATTATCCTCAATGGTGAAAAAGTGAAAGCATTTCCCCTAAAGTCAGGAACAAGACAAAGGTGCCCATTCTCACCACTCCTATTCAACATAGTATTGGAAGTGTTGGCCACAGCAATACGAGCAGAAAAAGAAATCAAAGGAATCCAGATTGGAAAAGAAGAAAAACTCTCACTGTTTGCAGACAACATGATCCTCTACATAGAAAACCCTAAAGACTCCATCAGAAAATTACTAGAGCTAATCAATGAATATAGTAAAGTTGCAGGACATAAAATCAACACAAAGAAATCCCTTGCATTCCTATACACTAACAATGAGAAAACAGAAAGAGAAATTAAGGAAACAATTCCATTCACCATCGAAACAAAAAGAATAAAATACTTAGGAATATATCTACCAAAAAAAACAAAAGACCTTTATACAGAAAACTATAAAACACTGATGAAAGAAATCAAGTAGGACACAAACAGATGGAGAAGTATACCGTGTTCGTGGATTGGAAGAATCAATACAGTGAATATGAGTATACTACTCAGAGCAATCTACAGATTCAATGTAAGTCCTATCAAGCTACCAGCGGTCTTTTTCAGAGAACTAGAACAAATAATTTCATAATTTGTATGGAAATACAAAAAACCTCAAATAGCCAAAGCAATCGTGAGAAAGAAGAATGGAACTGGAGGAATCAACCTGCCTGACTTCAGGCTACACTACAAAGCCACAGTCATCAAGACAGTAGGGTACTGGCACAAAGACAAAAACATAGATCAATAGAACAAAATAGAAAGCCCAGAGATAAATCTACACACCTATGGACACCTTATCTTTGACAAAGTAGGGAAGAATATACAATGGAGAAAAGACAACCTCTTTAACAAGAAGTGCTGGGAAAACTGGACAGCCACTTGTAAAAGAATGAAACTAGAACACTTTGTAACACTATACACAAAAATAAACTCAAAATGGATTAAAGATCTAAACGTAAGACCAGAAACTATAAACCTCCTAGAGGAAAACACAGACAAAACACTCTCTGACATAAACCAAAGCAGGATCCTCTATAACCCACCTCCCAAAATACTGGAAATAAAAGCACAAATAAACAATGGGACACAACAAAGGAAATTAAAAGCAAGGTGAAAAGGCAGCCTTCAGAATGGGAGAAAATATTAGCAAATGAAGGAATGGACAAACAAATAATCTCAAAAATATACAAACAACTCCTGCAGCTCCATTCTAGAAAAATAAACAACCCAATTAAAAAGTGGGCCAAAGAACTTAACAGACATTTCTCCAAAGAAGATATAAAAATGGCTAACAAACACATGAAAAGATGCTCAACATCACTCATTATCAGAGAAATGCAAATCAAAAACACAATGAGGTACCACTTTACACCAGTCAGAATGGCTGCCATCCAAAA
>ML663448.1:1628907-1644762 GCA_007570785.1 Antilocapra americana | reverse complement strand
CCATCGGTGTTTCCTATCTAGGAAAGATCCTTTAGCATTCGTTGGAGGGCTGGTTTGGTGTTGCTGAATTCTCTCAGTTTCTGCTTGTCTGAGAAAATTTTGAATTCTCCTTCAAATTTGAATGAGATCCTTGCTGGGTACAGTAGTCGGGGTTGTAGATTGTTTTCTTCCATGACTTTAAGTATGTTTTGCCATTCCCTTCTGGCCTGAAGCGTTTCTGTTGAGAGATCAGCTGTTATCCTTATGGGATTCCCCTTGTGAGTTATCTTTTGCTTCTCCCTTGCTGCTTTTAATATTTGGTCTTTGTATTTGATATTTGCCAATTTGATTAATATGTGTCTTGGGGTGTCCCGCTTGGGGTTCATTCTATTTGGGATTCTCTGTGTTTCTTGGACCTGAGTGGCTATTTGCTTCCCCAATTTAGGGAAGTTTTCTACAATTATCTCTTCAAGAATTTTCTGATGGTCTTTCTTTTTGTCTTCTTCTTCTGGGACTCCTATGATTCGAATATTGGTGCGTTTAATATTGTCCCAGAGGTCTCTAAGGTTGTCTTCATTTCTTTTAATTCTTTTTTCATTTTTCCTTTCTGTTTCATTTATTTCTGTCATTCTGTCTTCTACCTCACTTATTCTGTCTTCTATCTCTATTATTCTACTGTTGGTTCCCTCCAGGGTGTTTTTGATCTCATTTATTGCATTATTCATTGTATTTTGTCTCTTTTTCATTTCTTCTAGGTCCTTGTTAAAGCTTACCTGCATCTTCTCAATCCTTGCCTGCAGGTTATTGAGCTGTAACTCCAACTTATTTTCCAGGTTTTGGATCATTTTCACTATCATTATTCGGAATTCTTTGTCAGGTAGACTTCCTATCTCTTCGTCTTTTGTTTGGTCTAGGGGGTATTTATCCTGTTCCTTTACTTGCTGGGTATTTCTCTGCCTTTTCATCTTGTTTATCTTGCTGTGTTGTCCCTTTATTGTGGGGATTCCTCTCTATGGGAGGGGTTGGATGCGTGGTTTGTCGAAGTTTCCTGGGTGGAAAGGCTTGTGTGGTTTTCTGGTGGGTGAGTCTAGGTTTCCTCACTGTTACTAGCAAGAGATAAGAATGGGGAGAAAGCAGTCAAGCCAATGATCTCATTCCCAGGTAGCAGTGGGTACTGGTGCTTGGATCTTGAAAGGTACAAAGTTGATACCAGGTACTAATGAGCAAAGATTAAAAATCTAGAGTAAAGACTGGGTTCTCAAAAATACTTAAAAAAAAATGGAAAATAAAAATAAAGGAGAAAAAAGAAATAAGAAGAAGGAAAAAAAAATAGCAAGGTCATATGGGACTTAAAAATTCTAAAAAAAAAAAGAAAGAAAGAAAAAGAAAAAAAAAGAAGAAGAAAAAGAAAAAAACAAGAAAAAAAACAATATATATAAAAAAAAAAAAAAAAAAAAATAAAAGATGTTCCTAGTACAGTTATAATGAAGGCTTTCTCTGGTGCTGGTGCATTCGGTGAAGGGAAGGGTCTGTAGATTTTCAGATGATTCCCTGGTCCGGCTTCTCCTTTTCACAGACTTATAGACTCCTTTCTATGCAGTTATCGCCACCTGCAGGGCTTTAATTTGCTTCTCCTGTCTGTTTCAAAGCTGTTCTGCTAGCGTCTTCTGTCTGCTGGTCTTTTAAGTGTCTATTCAGCGCTTTGGAGTTTGCCCTGCTCCTGGTGAGAGGGCTTCCCCCGCCCCCTCTGCTCAGGCTCTCTGTCGTCTGCCCAGCACAGTTGGGGAGTGGGGCTTCTCCCCTCCCCCGGCCCAGCCGCTCTCTTTGCAGTCTGTTCTACCGGCAGGGATTTAATTTTGGAGTTTGCCCTGCTCCTGGTGAGAGGGCTTCCCCCGCCCCTTCTGCTCAGGCTCTCTGTCGTCCGCCCAGCAGTTGGGGAGTGGGGCTTCTCCTCTCCCCCGGCCCAGCCGCTCTGTTTTCTCAGCGTGCAGCTAAGCAGGCCTTCTTGGTTAGGCTTGTCCTTCTCACAGTCCTACAGTCTCTTTTCTATGCAGTCTGATCTACCGGCAGAGATTTAATTTTGGAGTTTGCCCGGCTCCTGGTGAGAGGGCTTCCCCGCCCCCTTTGCTCAGGCTCTCTGTTGTCAGCCCAGCACAGTTGGGGAGTGGGGCTTCTCCTCTCTCCCGGCCCGGGCGCTCTGTTTTCTCGGCGTGCAGCTGAGCGCTCCTTCTAAGGTGTATACAGCACCAATCTGACCAGAATCCCCAGAAGTCTTGGTTAGCCTCCCCGGGGCTGTGTTATGCCCACTGCTCTCAGGCGGGGGTTGGGCCGGTCCGCAGCCCGCAGCTGCCCAGCCTCTCTGTTGACCCCTCACCGCCCTTTGTTTTGTGCACGGACCTGGGGGGGAGAGGGAGCTTTTCCTGGAAGGTTAGGTCCCTCAGGCTGCTCCGTTCCCTGAGCCCGCGGCCCGCCCCTCCCTGAGCAGGAGCAGTCTGCTTCGGTTGTGCTGCGGCTCTCGGCTGTTCCTTGTAGCCAGAGACAAACCTTGCAGGGCTTAGCTATTAATCTGCTTCTGCTCTCAGCTATATTGCTCTCCAAGATCCACCGCAGATCTGCCAGAGAGAATGCTCCCTGGTATTCAGAAACCTTTCTCCTCTCTTTTTTTTTTTCCTCTTTATTCCAGACTCCCCTTCCGGGACGGAACCTGTCCCCAGCTCTTTGTCTCTCCCTCTACTTTTTTTTCTTTTCTTTCTTTTGTCCTACCTCCTCACGTCGGCACTGGGTCGCCTCTCCAGATGCCCGATGTCCTCTGCCAGCATTCAGTTCCTGTTTTTTGGAGTTTCCTCGGCCTTTAAAAGTTCTTTTGGTATATTTATTGGGGAGAGAGTGTTCTCCCCGTCCTATTCCTCCGCCATCTTAGTTTCCGCCCCCAAAAATATAAGTTTTTAACAGCAAAAATATTTAAGTATATTTGGGGGTTTCTAACCCCCAACAGTAACACAAATGATGAGATGGGTATAAATGAAATTATATTGTTGAAACTTTCTTACATTATATATTAAGTGGTGTAATATTAACTTAAGATAGACTGCAATAGGTTAAGGATGCATATTGAAATCCACAGAGTACACACTTAAAAAAAAGTACAAAGAGGTATGGTTTAAAAACCCAATTGAGAGACTAGAATGGAATACTAAAGAATAAAAGTTTTATCAGAGAAATGCAAATCAAAAACACAATGAGGTACCACTTTACACCAGTCAGAATGGCTGCCATCCAAAAGTCTACAAGCAATAAATGCTGGAGAGGATGTGGAGAAAAGGGAACCCTCTTACACTGTTGGTGGGAATGCAAACTAGTACAGCCACTATGGAAAACAGTGTGGAGGTTCCTTAAAAAGCTGCAAATAGACCTGCCATATGACCCAGCAATCCCACTGCTGGGCGTATACACCGAGGAAACCAGAATTGAAAGAGCCACGTGTACCCCAATGTTCATCGCTGCATTGTTTACAATAGCCAAGACATGGAAGCAACCTAGATGCCCATCAACTGACGAATGGATAAGAAAGCTGTGGTACATATACACAATGGAATATTACTCAGCATTAAAAAAAATTCATTTGAAGCAATTCTACTCAGATGGACGAAACTGGAGCCCATTATCCAGAGTGAAGTAAACCAGAAGCAAAAACAACAATACAGTATATTAATGCATATATATGGAATTTAGAAAGACGGTAACGAGAACCCAACATGCGAGACAGCAAAAGGAACGCAGATGTATAGAATAGACTCGTGGACTTTGTGGATGAGGGTAAGGGTGGGATGATATGGGAGAAGGGCATTGAAACATGTTAATTATCATATGTCTAATCAATCGCCAGCCCAGGACTGATGCTCGGGGCTGGTGCAGCGAGATTTCCCAGGGGGGAGGGAGGAGGGAGGGGGGTTCTGGAGGGGAAGCATATGTAAACCCATGGTGATATCATGTCATTGTATGGCAAAAACAATTAAAAAAAATAAAAAAATAAAGTTCAAAAGAAAAATAAGCAAAAAAAAAAACTTAGAGGAGACAGGAAAAGAGAAATGAATGAACAATGGAGTAGATACACAAACATCAAGATGATAAATTTAAACCCAAACATATTAAAAATTACGTTAAATAAAAATGAATTAAAGATTCCAATTAGACAGAGGTTGTCAGACTAGATTTTTTTTTACAAAGCAAGATTCACCTATATGGTATTTGTAAGAAATACTTAGATATTAAGACACAAATATTTTAAAAAAAAAACTAGGAAAGATAGAGAACACAAACACTAAGCTATATTAAACCCAGACAAAGTGAATTTCAAGACAAAGAGTTCTGCTAAAGGTAAAAAGGTTCATTTCACAATGATAAAAAGGATAATCATCAAGGAGACACAATTTTAAATTGCTATGCATTTATTAACAGAACTTCAAAATATATGAAGCAAAAACTAACTAAACTAAGAGGAGAAAAAATATAAATTACCAATGTCAGCTACATAATCATAGTTGCAGTTTTAATACCTTTCTCTCTATGACTCTTTATCTCTGTCTCTGTCTATATACCTCTCAGTAATAGACACAATGAAGGAAATAAGACAGAGAAGACTTCAACAATACTATCAAACAAATAGATCTAATTAACATATCTAGTATATACAACCACTGCATTCAACCAATGCAGATAATTCAAGGGCAGAGGTAACATTCACCATGATATGCTATGTGACAAAGCCAGTCTTAATATGCCTTTCGATAGATAATATCAAATATAATTTATTTTCTGAATTAATTTTAAAATGAGTAACAAAGAGATACAAAAGAATCTGAAAATATTTGGAATTAAGCCACAACTTCTAAAGAAGCTATGGGTGAAAAATAATCACACAAAATTAGAAAATATTTTGAACTATATGATAATGAAAACACAACATATCAAAATTTGTAGGATTTATCTAAAGCAGTATTTAGAAAGAAACTTATAGCTTTAAAATGCTGTCATTAGGGAAAAAAAAAGAAAACGTCCACCTTAGGATGCTAGACTTAAAAAGGAGCAAACAAAACCCAAAGTAAGTTTAAGACAGAAACTAATAAAAACGGAAATAAATAAAACAGAAAACAGAAAAACAAAAGCTAAATATTGGCTGTCTAAATGGTTAATAAAATTGATAAACCTCTAGGTAGGCTAATGAAGAAAAATGAGAGAAAATATAAATTACCAATGTCAACAATGAAAGTGAGAACATTACTGAAGATACTACTACATATATTACAAGGTAATAAGAGAATATTTGCCTTTTAATACTGTTCACAGGATTCTCAGGAACCATAGTCAAAGCTATGGTTTTTCCAGTAGTCATGTACAGATGTGAGAGTTGGACCATAAAGAAGGCTGAGCACTGAAGAATTGATGTTTTTGAACTGTGGTGATTGAGAGGACTCTTGAGAGTCCCTTGGATGGCAAGATCAAGCCAGTCAATCCTAAAGGAGATCAACCCTGAATATTCATTGGAAGGACTGATGCTGAAGCTGAAGCTCCATTACTTTGGCCACCTGATGTAAAGAGCTGACTCATTGGAAAAGACCTTGATGCTGGGAAAGACGGAAGGGAGAAGGAGAAGGGGGCAACAGAGGATGAGATGGTTGGATGGTATCACTGACTCAATGGACATGAAAGTAATAAAATGTTAGTTGCTTAGGGTATTTGACTCTTTGTGATCCCACAGACTGTAGCCTGCCAGGCTCTGCTGTCCATGGGATTTCCCAGGCAAGAATACTGGAGCAGGTTGCCATTTCCTTCTCGAGGGGATCTTCCTGGTCCAGGGATCGAACTCTAGTCTGCAGCATTACAGGCAGATTCTCTACCATCTGAGCCACCAGGGAAGCCCCAATGGAAATGAGTTTGAGCAAACTCCCAGAAACAGTGGAGGACAGCAGAGCATGGCGTGCTGCTGTCCACTGAGTTGCAAAGAGTCAGACACGACTGAGCAACTGAACAACAAGGGTCTATTTGAATAACTTTATGCCAATAAATTTGACAACATAAATGAACAAAATTCCTTGAAAAAGAAAATAACAAAATTTACATTTATAAAGCCTAATGAAATGAAAACCTGAATAACCTTATATATTGTAAAGAAACTATGAACTTTACTACAGAGGAAACTGAAAGCAAGTTTGGCTTCACCTGTGGATCCCATCAAACATCTAAGAATTACAGCAATCCTCCACAAAATCTTTCAGAAAACCTGGTGTTACTGAACCAAATTCAGGTCTGCTCATGCAGTACACAGCAATGCCAATCTATGGACAAGCAGGTGATGGTGAAGGAAAGTATAGTAGTTACTGCAGAGTGTTGAGCAAGGAGAATGTGCAGCTCAATCTGAACACCTGAATGGCTTTTAGGCTATTTTGTTTTGTTGGAGTTTTAGTGATATAGAATTTTATTATTTTCAGTTTACCAATCATGATACAATGGTATTAACCAAATGACAGTTACATAATCACAATAATAAAAGCTGTTTATCAGTTTTCACGATCAACAGCTAGACAAAAATAACAGATAATTACAACTGTGAGCCATAATGCAAACATGATTAACCTAACAACATAAAATAATTACATACAATTTGGGAGGTTAAATAGAGTGAGGAGGTAAGTGAAAGTGAAGTGCATGTATGGACATGTTCTCATCAGCCCAGCAAGTCTATATCTTTTGGTTGATGCATTTAATCCATTGGCATTTAAGTTAATTATCAATATGCATGGCCCTATTAACATTTTCTTTGCCAACAAAGGGCTATCTAGTAAAAGCTATGGTTTTTACAGTAGTCATGTACAGATGTGAGAGTTGGACTATAAAGAAAGCTGAGCGCCAAAGAACTGATGCTTTTGAAATGTGGTGTTGGAGAAGACTCTTGAGAGTCCCTTGGACTGTAAGGAGATCCAACCAGTACATCCTAAAGGAAATCAGTCCTGAATATTCATTGGAAGGACTGATGCTAAAGCTGAAACCCCAATACTTTGGCCACCTGATGCAAAGAACTGACTCATTTGAAAACACCCTGATGCTGGGAAAGATTGAATGAGGGAGGAGAAGGGGATGACACAGGATGAGATGGTTGGATGGCATCACTGACTCAGTGGACATGCTGCTGCTGCTGCTGCTGCTGCTAAGTTGCTTCAGTCGTGTCTGACTCTGTGTGACCCCATAGACAGCAGCCCACCAGGCTCCCCCATCCCTGGGAATCTCCAGGAAAGAACACTGGAGTGGGTTGTCAGTTCCTTCTCCAATGCATGAAAGTGAAAAGTGAAAGTGAAGTCACTCAGTCGTATCCGACTCTTAGGGACCCCATGAGTTTGAGTAAATTCTGGGAGTTGGTGATAGACAGGGACCCAGGGAGGCCTGGCATACTTCAGTCCATGGGGTTGCAAAGAGTAAGACGCAACTGAGCTACAGAACTAAACTGAACTGGTTAACATTTTCTTAATTGTTCTGTGTTGGTCTTTTCCTTCTCTAGTGTTTTCTGCCTAGAGAAGTTCCTTCAGCATTCATTGTAAGCCTGGTTTGGTGGTGCTGAATTCTCTTAACTTGTATGTGTCTGGAAACCTTTTTATATCTCCACCAAGTATGAATGACAGTTTTGCTGCATAGAGTATTCTTTGTTGTAGGTTCTTCCCTTTCACCATTTTACATATATCATGCCATCCCCTTCTGGCTCATAGAGTCTCTGTTGAGAAATCAGCTGAAAATCTTATGGGAATTCCCTTGGATGTCATTTGTTCTTTTTCCCTTGTTGCTTTTAATATTGTATCTTTGTCCCTAATTTTTGTTAGTGTGATTAGTGGATTCCTCCTTGGGTTATCCTGCCGCTTTCAGGGTGTTTTAAAGACAGTATTATGAGAAATAATACCAAGGAAACATTTCATGCAAAGATGGGCACAATAAAGGACAGAAAAGATATGGCTGTCACAGAAGCAGAAGATATTAAGAAGAGGTAGCAAGAATACACAAAAGAACTATACAAAAAAAAAAGATCTTCATGATCCACATAACAATGATGGTGTGATCACTCACCTAGAGCCAGACATCATTGAGTGCAAAATCAAGTGTTCAATAGGAAGGATCACTATGAACAAAGCTAGTGGGGGTGATGGAATTCCAGCGGACCTATTTCAAATCCTAAAAGATGATGCTGTTAAAGTGTTGCACTCAACGTGCCAGCAAATTGGGAAAACTCAGCAGTGGCCATAGGACTGGAAAACGTCAGTTTTCATTCTAGTCCCAAATAAGGGTGATGCCAAAGAATTCACAATTGCACTCATTTCATATGCTAGCAAAGTAATGCTCAAACTTTTCCAAGTGAGGCATCAAAATTACATGAACCAAGAACTTCCAGATGTTCAAGCTAGATTTAGAAAAAGCAGAGGAACCAGAGTTCAAAATGTTAATATCCATTGTATCAGAGAAAAAGCAAGAGAATTAAAAAAAAATACACTTCTCCTTCACTGACTACACTAAAGCCTTTGACTGTGGATCATAAAAAACTGTAGAAAAATCTTAAACAGAAGGGAATACCAAACCACCTTACCAGTCTCCTGAGAAATCTGTATAAACATAAGGGTTTTGATTTAGGTCATACCTGAATGGTCTAGTGGTTTTCCCTACTTTCTTCAATTTAAGTCTGATTTTGGCAATAAGGAGTTCATGATCTGAGCACAGTCAGCTCCCGGTCTCATTTTTGCTGACTGTATAGATCTTCTCCATCTTTCACTGCAAAGAATATAATCAATCGGATTTTGGTGTTGACCATGTGATGATGTCCATGTGTAGAGCCTTCTCTTGTGTTGCTGGAAGAGGGTGTTTGCTATCACCAGTGAATTCTCTTGGCAAAATTCTATTAGCCTTTGCCCTGCTTCATTCTGTACTCCAAGGCCAAATCTGCCTGTTACTCCAGGTGTATCCTGACTGCCTACTTTTGCATTCCAGTCCCCTATAATGAAAAGGACATCTTTTTGGGGTGTTAGTTCTAGAAGGTCTTGTCGATCTTCATAGAACCGTTCAACTTCAGCTTCTTCAGTATTACTAGTCAGGGTATAGACTTGGATTACTGTCATATTGAATGGTTTGCCTTGGAAACCAATAGACATGATTCCTTCATTTTTAAGATTGCATCAAAGTACTGAATTTTGGACTCCTTTATTGACTATGACGGCTACTCCATTTCTTCTAAGGGATTCTTGCCCACAGTAGTAGATAAAATGGTCATGTAAGTTAAATTCACCCACTCCAGTCCATTTTACTTTGCTGCTTCCTAAAATGTCAATGTTCACTCTTGCCATCTCCTGTTTGACCACTTCCAATTTGCCTTGATTCGTGGACCTTACATTCCAGGTTCCTCGGCAATACTGCTCTTCACAACATCAGACATTACTTCCATCACCAGTAACATCCTCAATTGGGTGTTGCTTTGGCTTTAGCTCCATCTCTTCATTCATTCTCAAGTTATTTCTCCACTGATCTCCAGTAGCACATTGGGCACCTACCAACCTGGGGAGTTCATCTTTCAGTGTCCTGTCTTTTTGCCTTTTCATATTGTTCATGGGTTTAACATGAATGCCTTAACATTCTTAAGGCAAGAATACTTAAGTGGTTTGCCATTCCCTTCTCCAGTGGACCACGTTTTGTCAGAACACTTCACCTTGACCTGTCCATCATGGGTGGCCCTACAGGACATGGCTCATAGTTTAATTGAGTTAGACAAGGCTGTGGTCCATATGAACAGACTGGATAGTTTTCTGGGACTGTGGTTTTCATTATGTCTGCCCTCTGATGGAGAAGAATAAGACGCTTATGGAAGCTTCCTGATGGGAGAGATTGACTGTGGCTCAGATCATGAACTCCTTATTGCCAAAATCAGACTTAAATTGAATAAAGTAGAAAAACCACAAGACCATTCAGGTATTACCTAAATCAAAACCCTTGCCGTTATACACTGAAAGTGAGAAAGAGATTCAAGGGATTAGATTTGATAGAGTGCCTGAAGAAATATGGACAGAGGTTCATGACATTATACAGGAGTCAGGGATCAAGACCATCCCCAAGAAAAAGAAATGCAACAAGGCAAAACAGTTGTCTAAGGAGGCCTTACAAATAGCTGTGAAAAAAAGAGAAGTGAAAGGTAAAGCAGAAAAGGAAAGATATACCCATTTGAATGCAGAGTTCCAAAGAATAGCAAGGAGAGATAAGAAAGCCTTTCTCAGTGACCAATGTAAAGAAATAGAGGAAAACAAGAGAATGCGAAAGACTAGAGATATCTTCAAGAAAATTAAGAATACCAAGGGAACATTTCATGCAAAGATGGGTACAATAAACAACAGAAATGGTATGGACCTAGCAGAAGCAGAATATACTAAGAAGAGGTGGCAAGAATACACAGAAGAACTGTATGAAAAAGATCTTCATGACCCAGATAATCATGATGGTGGGATCACTCACCTAGAGCCAGACATCCTGGAATGTGAAGTCAAGTGGGCCTTAGGAAGCATCACTATGAACAAAGCTAGTGGAGGTGATGGAATTCCAGTTGAGCTACTTTAAATACTTAAAGAGATGCTGTGAAACTGCTGTACCCAATATGCCAGCAAATTTGGAAAATTCAGCAGTGGCCACAGGAATGGAAAAGGTCAATTTTTATTCCAATCTCAAAGAAGGGCAATGCCAAACAATGTTCAAACTACTGCACAAATGCACTCATCTCACACGCTAGCAAAGTAATGTTCAAAATTCTCCAAGCTAGGCTTCAACAGTACTTGAACCGTGAACTTCCAGATGTTCAGTCTGGATTTATAAAAAGCAGAGGAACCAGAGATTAAATTGCCAAAATCAGCTGGATCATCGAAAAAGCAAGAGAGTTCCAGAAAAACATCTACTAATGTTTTATTGACTATGCAAAAGCCTTTGATTGTGTGAAACACAACAAACTGTAGAAAATTCTTAAAGAGATGGGAATACCAGACTACCTGACCTGTCTCTTGAGAAATCTGTATGCAGGTCAGGAAGCAATAGTTAGAACTAGACATGGAACAACAGACTGGTTTCAAAATGGGAAAGGAATATGTTAAGACTGTATATTATCACCCTGCTTATTTAACTTATATGCAGAGTACATCATGTGAAATGCCAGGCTGGATGGAGCACAGGCTGGAATTCAGACTGTCAGGAGAAATATCAATAACCTCAGATATGCAGATGACACCATCCTTATGTCAGAAAACAAAGAAGAACTAAAGAGCCTCTTGATGAAAGTGAAAGAGGAGAATGAAAAAGTTAGCTTAAAACTCAACATTCAGAAAACTAAGATCATGGCATCTGTTCCCATCACTTCATGACAAATAGATAGGAAAACAGTGGAAACGGTGACAGACTTTATTTTGGGGCGTTGCATCTGCAGTCACCATCTGGTGACTGCCGCCACGCAATGGAAAGACACTTGCTCCTTGGAAGAAAAGCTATGACCAACATAGACAGCATATTAAAAAGCAGAGACATCACTTTGTTGACAAAGGTCCACATAGTCAAAGCTATGGTTTTTCCAGTAGACATGTATGGATGTACGAGTTGGACCATAAAAAAGGCTGAGCTGTGAAGAATTGATGCTTCTGAACTGTGGTGTTAGATAAGATTCCTGAGAGTCCATTGGATGGCAAGGAGATCAAACCAGTCAATCCTAAAGGAAGGAATGATGCTAAAGCTGAAACTCAAATACGTTGGCAATCTGATGCGAAGAACTGACTCATTAGAAAAGACCCTGATGCTGGGAAAGAATAAAGGCAGGAATGGAAGGGGATGACAGAGGACCTGATGGTTGGATGGCATCACTGACTCAATGGACAAGAGTTTGAGAAAGCTCCAGGAGATGGTGAAGGACAGGGCGGCATGGTGTGCTGCAGTCCATGGGGTTGCAAAAAGCTGGACAGGACTGAATGACTGAACAACAACAAGAAGAAATGATAGAAGAATGCCTGATCAGCTTGTGGATCTTCTTCTATTGGTTGTTAGTGAGACAGAATTATGTTCTGGGAATCTCAATCATCATCCTTCTTGTTCCAACGAGTCTGGGGTCTACATGCTTTTGATTAGCATGGATTCACCACTCCACAGTAGAGTCACCATCTTCCATGGGGCGAAGAGTCTTAGTTTTTGGAGAACAACTCAGGGACGTGCATTGTCTATATCCCTTTCAGTTCAGTTCAGTACAGTCGATTACGAGTGTCTGACTCTTTGCGACCCCAAAGACTACATAGGGTCCACTGACAGGCTTCCCTGTCCATCACAAACTCCCAGAGCTTACTCAAACTCATGTCCATCGAGCTGGTGATGCCATGCAACCATCTCAACCTCTGTCATCCCCTTCTCCTCCCATCTTCAATGTTTCCCAGCATCAGGGTCTTTTCCAATGAGGTGGTTCTTCACATCAGGTGGCCAACGTATTGGAGTTTCAGCTTCAGCATTACTCCTTCCAATGAATATTCAGGACTGATTTCATTTAGGATGGACTGGCTGGATCTCCTTGCAGTCCAAGGGACTCTCAAGTGTCTTCTCCAGCACCACAGTTCAAAAGCATCAGTTCTTCAGCACTCAGCTTTCTTTATAGTCCAACTCTCACATATGTATATTGTCACCCTACTTATTTAACTTATATGCAGAGTACATCATGAGAAACGTTAGGCTGGAGGAAGCACAAGCTGGAATCAAGATTGACGGGAGATATATCAATAACCTCAGATATGCAGATGACACCACCCTTATGTCAGAAAACAAAGAAGAACTAAAGAGCCTCTTGATGAAAGTGAAAGAGGAGAGTGAAAAAGTTGGCTTAAAGCTCAACATTCAGAAAACTAAGATCATGGCATCTGGTCCCATCAGTTCATAGCAAATACATGGGGAAAGAGTGGAAATAATGGCTGACTTTATTTTTCTGGGCTCCAAAATCACTGCAGATGGTGATTGCAGCCATGAAAGTAAAAGACGGTTACTCCTTGGAAGGAAACTTATGACCAGCCTAGACAGCTTATTAAAAACCAGACACATTACTTTGCCAGCAAAGCTCTGTCTAGTCAAGGCTATGCTTTTTCCAGTGGTCATATATGGATGTGAGAGTTGGACAGTGAAGAAAACTGAGCACCAAAGAATTGATGCTTTTGAACTGTGGTGTTGGAGAAGACTCTTGAGAGTCCCTTGGACTGCAAGGAGATTCAACCAGTCCATCCTAAAGGAGATAAGGCCTGAGTGTTCACTGGAAGAACTGATGTTGAAGCTGAAACTCCAATATATTGGCCACCTCATTCAAACACCTGACTCATCTGAAAATACCCTGATGCTGGGAAAGATTGAGGGCAGGAGTAGAAGGGGATGACAGAGGATGAGATGGTTGAACGGCATCACTGACTCGATGGATATGGGTTTGGGTAGACTCCGGGTGTTGGTGATTGACAGGGAGGCATGGCATGGTGCAGTTCATGGGTCGCAAAGATTCACACATGACTGAGTGACTGAACGGAACTGAACTCACATCTGTACATGACTATTGGAAAAACCATAGCTTTGACTAGATGGACCTTTGTTGTCAAAGTAATGTCTCTGCTTTTTAATATGCTGTCTATGTTGGTCATAGCTTGTCTTCCAAGGAGCAAGTGTCTTATAATTTCATGGCTGTAGTCACCATCTGCAGTGATTTTGGAGCCCAATAAAATAAAGTCTGTAACTGTTTGCATTGTTTCCCCTTCTATTTGCCATGAAGTGAATGGACTGGATGTCATAACCTTCATTTTCTGAATGCTGAGTTTTAAGCCAACTTTTTCACTCTCTTCTTTCACTTTCATCAAGAGGCTATTTAGCTTTTCTTCACTTTCTGCCATAAGGGTGGTGCCATCTGCATATCTGAGGTTATTGATATTTCTCCCATCAGTCTTGATTCCAGCTTGTGCTTCATCCAGCCCAACATTTCACATGATATACTCTGCATATAAGTTAAAAAAACAGGGTAAAATACATAGCCTTGACATACTCCTTTCCCGATTTGAAACCAGTCTGTTGTTCCATGTCTAGTTCTAACTGTATAACAGTTCGTCTAATTATATCCCTTTAGGAGGAACTAAAGTGAAAGTGAAAGTGTTAGTCACTCAGTCATGCTCAACTCTTTTTGATTGCAGCCCACCAGGCTCTTTTGTCCATGAGATTTTCCAGGCAAGAATACTGGAGTGGTTTGCCATTTCCTTCTCCACGGGATCTTTCCAACCCAGAAACTGAACCCATGTCATCTGCATTGCAGGCAGATTCTTTACCAACTGAGATACCAGGGAAACTCCCTTCAGGAGGACCTAGGAGTCTCGTAACTCTATTAATCTAATCATTCACTCATTGAGTCTGCTCTTTGGAACTCAGCAAAGACCCAAGAGACTGAACCTTTTTTTTCTACAAACAACAGATGGGGCACAAAGGTGTTCAGTACCCTAGAAAGCCCTACAGAGTCATGCATGATTTCAATCCCCTCTTTTCCTTGACATTCGTCAATCCTGAGGAAAACAGAAATGAGGCAAAAAAGGAAATAAAGTTTTGAATAAAGAGATTAATCATAAATTATGCAAGGGAATCTAGTTTTACGAGAAACTGCTTTCATTAAGAGGAAGAGACTTTCAATTTGACTTATAAGACTAGAATAATCCTGATAACAAAATCTGTATATAGAGTATAGTTGACTGCATTTTCTTCAGGCCACTGCTTGTCTACAAATTTTAAACCAATGTGGACAAAGCCAACACAGACTCAATGAATCCAACATAATTTTTTTTCCCAATCCAGTCAGCAATGCCTTAAAAGTAATCATAAAAACCTCCAAAAAGCAGGAATAGAAGGAACATAACTCAACATAATATAAACTATATATGACAAACCCACAGCAAACATTATCCTCAATGGTGAAAAACTGAAAGCATTTCCCCTTAAGTCAGGAACAAGACAAGGACGCCCACTCTCACCACTACTATTGAACAGAGGTTTGGAAGACTTGGCCACAGCAATCAGAGCAGATAAAGAAATCAAAGGGATCCAGATTGGAAAAGAAGAAGTAAAACTCTCACTGTTTGCAGATGACAGGATTCTCTACATAGAAAACCCTAAAGACTCTACCAGAAAATTACTAGAGCTAATCAGTGAATATAGTAAAGTTGCAGAATACAAAATCAACACACAGAAATCCCTGGTATTCTTATACACTAAAAATGAGAAAACAGAAAGAGAAATTAAGGAAACAATTCCATTCACCATCAAAACAAAAAGAATAAAATATTAGGAGTATTTCTTTATACCTAAAGAAACAAAGGACTTATATATAGAAAACTATAAAACACTGATGAAAGAAATCAAAGAGGACACAAACAGATGGAGAAATGTGCTGAGTTCGTGGATTGGAAGAATCAATATAGTGAAAATGAGTATACTACCCACAGCAATCTATAGATTCAATGCAATTCCTATCAAGCTACCAGAGGTCTTTTTCAGAGAATTAGAACAAATAATTTCACAATTTGTATGGAAATGGAAAAAACCTCGTATAGACAAAGCAATCTTCAGAAAGAAAAATGGAACTGGAGGAATCAACCTACCTGACTTTAGGCTATACTGCAAATCCACAGTCATTAAGACAGTATGGTACTGGCACAAAGACAGAAATATAGATCAATGGAACAAAATAGAAAGCCCAGAGATTAATCCATGCACCTATGAACACCTTATCTTGACAAAGGAGGCAAGAATATACAATGGAGAAAAGACAATCTCTTT